>VUQH01040419.1:0-20268 GCA_015106775.1 Etroplus canarensis
GAGACGAGTGTCAGGGGTGCTTTGTGACAGAAGGATAGCAGCAAGAGTGAAAGGGAAGGTTTACAAGATGATAGTGAGACCTGCTATGATGTATGGTTTGGCACTGACAAAAAGACAGGAGAGAGAGCTGGAGGTGGCAGAATTGAAGATGTTGAGATTTTCTCTGGGAGTGACCAGGATGGACAGGATCAGAAATGAGTACATGTGAGGGACAGTTCACGTTGAGAAGTTTGGAGACAAAGTCAGAGAGGCAAGGCTGAGATGGTTTGGACATGTTCACAGGAGGTACAGTGGCTATATTGGACAACAGATGTTGAAGATGGAGCAGCCAGGCAGGAGGAGAAGAGGAAGACCACAGAGAAGGTTGATGGATGTAGTGAAGGAGGACATGCAGAGTGTTGGTGTGAGGGAGGAGGATGCAAGGGATAGAGTGAGATGGAGGCAGATGATCCGCTGTGGCGACCCCTAACGGGAACAGCCGAAAGAAGAAGAAGACGAAGACAAATTACGCCCACAGCAGATTGTATGGCATCCCATTCTAAATCCACAGGCAGTGTCATTGAGTTATTCCTTCCTTTGCAGCTATAAGAGTCTTTCTACAACATTTTTGGAGTGTGTATTCGGACATTTTTGTCCATTCATCCAGAAGAGCCTTTTTGAGGTCACACACTAATGTTGGATGAGAAGACTTGAATCACAATCTTCATTTTAGTTCATGCCAAAGTTGTTGGATGGGGTTGAGGTCAGGGCTCCATGCGGGCCAGTAACTTCTTCCGCACCAAACTCAACCAGTCATGCCTTTTTGGACCTTGCTTTGTGCACTGGAGCATAGTCATGCTGAAACAGAAAAGGACCTTTCTCAGATTGTTCGCACAAACTTGGAACTACAGAACTGCCCAAAACACGTAGGTATACGTTTAAGCATTGAGATTTCCCTTCAGTAAAACTAAGGGACCCAGGCCATACCCACAAAAACAACCACATAGCATTATCTATCTATCTACCCGGCCAACTACGTCCAGCTCCTCCATTCTTGATGGCCCCCGTCTGTGTGGGCGCCCAGCCAATAGCAAACTTTACACTTGGCACAACTCAGGTTCACAGGTAATGCTCGCCTGGAATTCATCAACTCCTGTCCATCAGACTTCAGTAGAGACGTGAAATTCATTGCTCCACAGAACATGTTTCTACTGCTCCAGAGTGGCGGTATACTTTTCACCACCCCATCTAACAATAGGCATTGTGCTTGGTAATGTAAAACTTGTATGTAGCTGCTTGGCCATGAAAACCCATGCCATGAGATTTAGTTTGGTTTTTTTTTGCTGATGTTAAGGCCAGAGGAGGTTTGGAACTGCAGTTATCGAGTCAGCGCAGAGTTGGTGACTGCCACTTCATGGCTGAGTTGCTGTGGTTCCTAAATATTTCCATTTTGGAATATCTTGGAGGAAAGAAATTTCACAAATTGACTTCTTGCAATGGTGGCATCTTATTACAGTACCATGCTGGAATGCAGTGAATTGTTTAGAGCAACTCATTTTTTAACAAATGTTTGTAAAGGCAGACTGCATGGCTAGGTGTTTGATTTCATATGCCTGTGGCAATAGGACTGAATAAAATAGCTGAATTCAGTGGTAAGGAGATGTGGCCCAATGCTTTTGACCACATAATTTATTTGTTTTATGAGAAACTGATTTAAAGAACAGTGGTAGATACTTGTTAGAGCATAAAATGACTGCTGTTGGAAGTTTTAAACCTTTTTAACACAAATTAATTTTCAGAGCAAAGGTTTGAGATACTATGCGGCCTCCATAAATGTGACAGTGTAACGTATGAGTAAGAGCTCAACAAAACATTTGTCAGAGAGTCACTAACCTCCTTTGGGGAACAATGGCATCTGACCTTTTCCGTCTATTTCTAGGAACTGCGGTAGTGACGGATGCATCCATGCAAGCTTCTGACAGTGTTTGTGTTGGCAGCCAGTTCGTCAGCTGCATCTGTTTCCGCTCTGTTTTTCAGTCGCCACTGATGTTTCTGAGTGCTGCACTCTTCACATGCAGCTTCTTGCTTTAAAACAGCCCATTCACTCTGAGAATGGATGGGAAAAAAGAAGAAACAAATGTATAAACTAATCTATCTTCTAAGAGGCATTTTCCTTTGAGAGAGTCTTTTGTGTTTCAGTGTTTGCCTTTGGCTGTTTGCCTGTTGCATCGTTGCATAACTCCAGGCTGGTGGGGGTGGATGGGATATTGACTCTCCCCAAACAGATTATCTGAAAAACATATTTTCCCCACTTTTATTTTAAACGTATTTACTTTTTACATCGACTTCTTACAACATTTTTGGATAAGCACCAAATGTTTGCTGGGAAGCTGGTTCGGAATTCTGTCCTTACTGGTTGGGTAATACTGATGATGCTTGGGATCAGCATTCATTTCTGCCAACACAGGGCATAGTGTTAAATCATTATTATAATGCACTTCAATTATGTACCCCAAATTTGAAAAAGAAATTGCACCAAAATCTTTTTATTAATTTTTAAATACATATTTTAATATTATTATGGCTTTAATTCTGTAGCCATACTAGTAGATATTTTAAACTATATTTATGCCTATAATGAAACTATATTTATGGTCTGAACTAAAAATTAACATGTTAACATTAGGGCTGTAAAAATTACCGTGTTAATCCACATTAATTAATTCCACTCAATGGCGTGGATTGGTGCTCCAACCCTATCTGGCGACAGAACCAACTTGATCAGGATGGATCACATTGGCCCTCTCAATGGGAAGTTTGAGTCCAAAAAATCCCAGTTCAGTTGAAAGACATGAAGTAGTTTGCACTCTCTGCAGGAAGGAGATGTCATTTCACTGAAGCACCTCCAGCTTAAAGTACCACAACCCAAAGCATACATCAGTCTGGGATCCCTGTGCAAGTTCTTCAGCGACCGTGATGCCCGGCTTGGGCCAAACCACCCTCATGGAAAGTCGGGGCCTCAGTAAGTACACCTCTGAGAAATTATATGCTTTAATTTTATTTTATTATCTGAACACCAAATGTTTTCTTTAGTTTACATAGAACACCTTAAGTGTCATGACTCTTTATGGATCCACAAAATAAAGCATAATTAAAAATGAATGGCTATTAATCGTGATTATTGTACAGTTTGCGCATTCGGCTTACAAGCAAAAGGTCCCTGGTTCGATTCTAGGTGGGGACACAAGCCCTGTCTCACCATGGAGGAAGGGCATCTGGCGTAAAACCTCTGCCAAATTACCAATACAGATTAATCTGCTGTGGCGACCCCTTGATGGAGAACACAAGCGGCATTAATCGTGATTAATCTTAGTTAATCCACAGTGGCCTTGTGATTAATCTAATTAAAAATCTTAATCGTTTGACAGCCCCAGTTAACATATATTGACATTACTAAAAGGCTGCCTTATAGTAAATAAAATCACGTTCACGCACTTAGCTAAGCATTTTAAATGTTTCTGATTGGCAATAAACACAACTGATGCTAAATGGAATAGTGTAAGTATTTGGTCAAGCAAAAAAGAATATGACAATTTACTACGTAGTACCATGTAAATGTCTTGAGACACCCCTCATTTCTTTATATTTTGCTTGGAAAATGGGAAATAGGTGCAACAGTTTATTGACACATGCAGACATAAACGGAAATAAATTACACAAGGAAAAAACAGTTTGTAATATTTGAATGGGCTTGAAAGTAAATATTTAGTATGACCCCATTTAGTCTTTGACAGCCTGAACCCTCTTAGGCAAGCTTTTTTGTCATTTCTTTTAATATTCTTTAGGAATAACTCTTCAGGCTTTTTGAAGCTCTCATTCATGAAGCTATTCTTTGGATGCTGGCTGCCTTTTTTTTCCACTTCTCTGTCAAGATGATCCCACACTGCCTCACTAATGTTGAGGTCCATTCATTACTCCACAAGACCTGTTTCCACAGACTTTTAATCTAGTTCTTGTGTAATTTGACATACCTCATCCTTTTCTCCCTGCTTCCTTTATTCAAAATGGCTTCTTTACAGCCACCCTTTCACTGATGCCATTTCCAATGAGATTTCAGTAAACAGCGGATGGATCAACTGGAGGTCCAGATGCATCTCTCAGGTCCTGTGTCAGGTCTTCGCAGGATTTCCCCCTATTTATAAAGGATATGGCTTTCAGATACTGATCATCTGCTATAGATTTTTCTTAGGCATGCCACTTGTCCAGTTTCCTCAAAATTTTTTAAACACTCTGCACACCATGCCAAGCTATAGCATGTTTTGGGATTCACCTTGTTGGTACAACAATACTATTTAAATGCCTGTCAAACTGCTTTATCTTTGGCATTTTTAATAGATTCAACTCAAGAAATTGGAGCAAATGATATGTTTTTGCGACAGGCTGCTAATGACAACGTGCATCAAGATACCTTTTAAATGGGTTCTTGACTGAGCTGTTATGTGTGGACACGAAACTTATCCACCTGGTTTATTCCTGTGAAAGGTGCAAGGAATGGACTGAAAATAAATGGAAAAAGCAGCCAGTGTCCAAAGGAAAATATTTCAAAACCTTCAGAAAGCTTGGAGAACTTTGCTCCTTTAAAAATTGCAAGAAAGTCTGGCTCCTTGGAAACAAAAATAAAGAAATGTGGGGTGGCTCAAGACTGCTTCACATTACTATATATTGTTGGTTTCTTAACTATGGTTTAGTTTTTTATCGCAATCTTAATATATTTTTTATGCATAACTTTTATAAATGAGTATCTAATGAAAAAAAAATCAAAGTGACAATTTGAAGTCAGATGTTTCCTCTTTTATAACATATGATCTCTGGGAAGAGTCCTTTCCTGATCTCCATTCACAGCATCACTGTTCAGAAAAATTTTACACGCATAGATATTTACATGTACAAATAAATACATCTTCAGGAATTGTGTGCAGATATATTTTTATGTGATTGACTACAAAACGTACATGCAAGGCTACATCCAATAATGCATTCTCAGCACTGTTAAAGCCCTTATTGATTTTTTCCCTTCTTTGATGTTAATTTTTGAATTATGACTCTTCAGGTTATGACACCAGACTGGCCAATCTGTGCCATAATGAATCCATGTCATTGTCGTTCAAAACTTAAATGGCTCTCTATCAATTAGCTGATCCAATGCACTTTAGCACAATACATTCCAATATTCATACAAGCTGAAATCTTAGAAAATATGTCACTCCTTTTTTAGGTATTTTTTTATATATTGGAATTTTTGGGAACAATAAGGACTTGTAAAATGCTGAATATATAGATAATGTGTTGGTTAATACATAACATGCTTGTGTTATATATGAAGAAATCAAGAGTAAATATAGTCACACTTAATTGTTTAACTAAAGCACACTTACACGTTGCACACCAACACCAACTCCACTGTTACATCTTTACTAAATCTTAGTCTTGTGTAATTTGGTGAATACTTATTATTATAAAGGAGTGAAAAATACCTTGTGGTTGACAGTATAAAGTATAACCTGAACCTAAATATAGAAAGACATTTAAGTTTGACTTTATCATCAGATTTTACATGGACTTGTGAATTTGTCATGCTGCTACGCATGTTCTTACTCACATAACGCTCGGATTTTAGAAATAATAATAATTAGCCCCTTGAGGGATTGTTGAGTGCTGAAAACTTGCAATTTCTATTTCCCATGTTTTTCACGAGCAAATTTACTTTAAAACCAGGTCTGGACCTTTTTATTGACTTGGCTTGCATACAAACAGTACAGCTTTGGTATTATGACATGGGAAAAAGACCCTTCTTTGTATGAAACCACTGCTCTCTGTTTACTTCTTTTTCTGAGATTCCCTCCTACTTGATTTTCCCATCTTAGCAACTTGCAGTTAAGTGGTAGCCAAGGAGCTAGACCACTGAGCCAACTAGCCAGCACTATCCTTAAGGATGGCTCTCACAGGATGCATTACAACCAAAAGGTGAACTGTGGTGAAAATACACATTTTTATATCCATGTGAGTGTGAGAGAACAGACAAGAAATCAACATAAAGAAAACGGTTATGTGATAAACAATCATGCATTGATAGTACTCCACTATGTTACACATTCTTTTATTAAAAAGACAAAATAGGTCCATGCTAGATATTCCTCAGGCAATCAACTGATTCAAACAGGCAACTGTATTACTGCCATTCCACTTTAAATTTCCCACTTTTTCCTTTAACAAAAAGACTTGTAGGTCCATAAAATGAAAAGTCTTACTGTGAAAATCACAAAACACTTAATAGTCACAACTTTCTGGATGAAGCTTTAATGTCTGCAACAAGGTAAGAAGACCAACACTGGTTTATGTGTTATTTTTTAAAGGGAATAACATTGCTGTACATTTAAGGTGAAATTAAAGGCTTTTGTTGAACAAAACTTCAAAATGTCATTCAATCTTTAGTCTCAGGTTTTTCCCCCATTTCGTTCACAATGGTAAAAAAAATGCTTTGTATTGAAAACAGTCCACCATCTACATCAGTTAAAGGTTCAGGCATGGCCACATTTAAGAACAGGTGAGCTAGCCACTCACCTGTGGTGTGGTTGAGAGGACACAGGCCAGTCTATTAAATGTGAAGATCAAGGGGACACCAGTGGATCTCTAATGTAAAAGTGTTATGTTACTTTAAGACTGTTTTCCTACTGTAGCTATGTAACAGGCTCAGCTACATCTGTGGCGCAGCTTCACAAAACTGAAAATAAATCTTCAGACCTTGTAAACACAATTAAATGGATTTGGAATGCTTTGGGTTTTTAGACCAAATAGTGTTTGTCCATACAAACTTGTCTTCTCCCTCGATTTCTCTTTTGACTGACATTGTTACTTCCATGTGTAACAGGTAATTCTTGGAAAACTGACTGCCACTAAATGCACAGCAAACAGTGGGATCCAGCTTACACATAGCGATAAATCTTTCCAAAGGTCTGACAAAGTTTCAACATCTTGATGCAAAAATATGTTGGGTTATGTTTTAAAGAGGTGTTTCAACAGCATACCTTCAGTGCATCCAAAAGTTTAAAAATTGACTCTTTGAACTAATCTAACAGTTGACATGTTTTCCTAAAAACAGATTTGTATATGGTTTTATATGGATTTTGTTTGTGTATGTAGATTGGTGTGTATTTGTGTATTCCTGCACTTCTACCTTTTTTGGACCGAATTTTTAAATTAAATTTGGGGTGGTTCTGGGGGAGATCGCTATGTCTTTATTTTTAGTGGAATGTTGTCAAAGAAGAGTTCTAATTAGGGTAGAATTATAGGCCTCTGTGTGTGTGTGTGTGTGTGTGTGTGTGTGTGTGTGTGTGTGTCTGTCTGAGAGAGGGTGGGTGGGTGGAGCTATTTCAAGAGGCAGTTTTTTACCCTTTAAAATGCAATTTCCATGCCCGTCACAATTTGGATTTTGCAAAAGAAACTTCCTCCAGCTGGCAGGCTACACACAACGGTAGTTTATTAGAAATATTCAATTTAAATTCATCATTTGTTTCCTTTTTTAAATGTTATCTAAGCTGCGGGCTGAAAATTCCCCACCTTCACCCACCCCCACCCTAGCTCCTCAGTTTAGTTGACTAGGAGCTCCTGGTACTGCTCAGACCGGAGGAATCGGCCAAAGGAATCTTTCTCCATCAGGGCGTAGATCCTCTTTTGGGCCAGGTCAAAGGTTGCAGGGGAAAGATCCACCAAGTTCCTCAGGGTCACATCCTTGGTAAAGTGGTCAATGTTCACCTATTAAAGAGGAGTGAAAAAAAAAACACTGTCAAAGTAAAACATATATATGCACCATGCTAACAAAGCTAGCTAATAGCTTATGATGTAAAACTCTAGCCTCTCATCTAACTAACTAACCAAGCTGATGATGGCAATGATGTGAGATTTTAGATTTCAAATGATTTCAAAATGGGGGCATTATCACAATGTGTGATGTCACTGTGACTTCACCCATCATTTATGTAAGTCTATGTTATGTTCATTATAAGCCCATTCCGAGCCATTAAAGTAGATCCTATTAGAGAAAAACAGTGTTCCTCAACTTTTTAACACCCTACCCTCCGAATCTTCCCCTGCTGTCACAAAGACTGGATTGATTTCCATTTTTAAAACACTTGCTTGTATTAGGCTGATACATAGGCAGTTTGGTTTCTGAATAATGCCATTTGAAAGCAACTTTTGAACCCTTTTATATCTCCCAGAGCTTGTGCTTCATGGAGTGAATGCTCATCTAAGGTTCTGTCATTGCCCTCCTTTGTCTTATGACAAAGCGGCTCTTCTTTTGCCAGGTTTCCACAATTACTGTTTGTTCTATTGTAGGCCATTTAAGTAAGCTGGGGAAAGCTACTAATAATTACCAGGAAAACAAAAGCAGTATCTACAGCTTGCTTTGATTGTTAGCCCACTAATAGGTAAGCTAGTCTCAATGGTCAAAAGGCCAAAATTGAAACATTAGTGCTCATTTTGCAAAACAAACTGCATATTATTATCTAGCAGCATAGTTACATGAGTCTCTAACCTCTCTGGGGCCCTCAGACTGGATGAAGTCTTCATAGATCTTCTTTGCCTTGGCAGTCATTTTCAGTGGGTTCTTGGCCTTCTTGAAATCCTCACAGGCCACCCAGAACTCAATGTTCTCATCACTGAACTCGGACTGCAGGAAGCTACGGAAAGCAGCCAGACCATCTGATGGAGAGAGATGGAAGGATGTATGAGAAGGACATCATTTGATATTTTATATGATAGAGTCTAACAGTTCATTATCAGAACTCCTTTTCTAGTATGCATGTCAGTGAGGGAAGCTGTTCAGAATTTTAAGCTTCAGTTAACTCACAATGACAATCTAACTTAAACAGAAGTGAGTAATGTAACATTCCCAGAAAGGCCACATAGTTAGCGGTAATTCGCCCCCCCGGGAATGATAAAGTACTCTGATTTTGAATCTGATTCTGATTAAAAATGAATGGCATTTTATTCAGAGCATGGTAATAAGTTTGACATTTAGACAAGTTACTTGTCAATTTAATTAAGAGACTTTAATTTATAAACATTGTAGATAAGTCAATTTACGGTGGAAAATGGGCCGAAAGTTTTGGTGGTTCATAATGAGAAAGGATAAAAAATACATTGGAACAAGACAGTCTACAACTGTATGTGATGGGAGAAAATACTTTTGTTTTCAGTCATTTTGGCAGAAGTTAGGCACTCAAAGTACTCACTAAGGCTTAGTAAAAGACAGTGATTTAGGCTAAAATAGACCCTTTCACAAGACATAATGTTAGAAGGCAATCGCTTAAATTCCCAACTAGCAATCTTTGGTCCTGAAAAGTGAAACCAATTATGAAGCGCAACAAACTGCAATTCCTTGAATACCCACTTCGGCTGCCTCCAAAAAGTCATTTCCCATAGACCCCCATGTTAAAATGTTTACATTTAGAGCTCAAATATTCATGTTTGCAGTCTTTTTTCAAAAACCTTTTTGGTCACATCACAACATCCTGAAAACCAATTTTACAGCAACCCTGACTTGATGCAGCATTTCCCTGAACAGTAAAAAAAAAAAAGAAAAACCTCTCCATGACTTCTGGTAAAGGTACTGTATAGGAGAAATTGGAACAGGAAGCAGAGTAATTGGGTAGTTCTTTTTAAAGTTTTCTTCAGAAATTCTCATCTTTTCAAGCTTTTGCAGCATCTCCCTCATTGTAAGCTGGAAATCTCTGAACCTCTGCACTGACACACAATATGGGCAAAAGTACTGTACTGTAATATGATGCCACACTTGTAACAAGTCAGTTCATGAAATTTTTTCCTCCTTGATATACCATGATCAACTGTAAATGATATTATTGCAAAATTGAAGTGGTTTAAGAACCACAGCAATTCAGCCACAAAGTGGCAGACCACGAAAAATTACAGGGCAGGGTTGCTGAATGCTGCAATGCATAGTGTGAAAGTGACCTGCTCTGACATTAACATCAGTACAACAACTTCACGCCAGGAGTTTCATGGGATCATCAAGAGGCTGCAGGCAAGCCTTACATCTTCAAGTGTAATGCCAAGCCTTGGTTGAAGTGGTGTAAAGCACCCTGCCATTAGACTTGGGAGCAGTGCAAACGTGTTCTGTGGACTGAGCAAACACACTTTCACTATCTGGCAGTCTAATGGACAGGTCTGGGCTTAGCAAATACTAGGAGAATGTTACCTGCCTGACTGCACTGTGCCATCTTTACGTTTAGTGAAGGAGGGTTAATGCTGTGGGTTTTTTTGCTGAGGTTAGCCTGGGCCTCCTATAATCAGTGAAGGGAAAACTTAATGCTTCAGCTTACCAAGACATTTTGGACAGTCACACACTATATATGTATATATATATATATATATATATATATATATATATATGAGAAAATCTCCACGCTATAGTTTTGTATACTGATTTTTAGTAATATCTGTGTGCCCAAACATGTCTTTAGTGTCTTTAGATGTTTAGATGTAGCTTTTAAAACAGGCTAGGATATTTGCATTTCTCCCTCTTGTCCAAATATGGCAGCGTCTGGTTCCCAAAAGAAAAACAAGCTGGCAAAGACCATAAAGCTAAAGTAAAGCCTTCGAGACTGTTTTCACAAACCAGTGGGTGAAGTCACATAGGCTATGTCAGTCTTTTATATACAGTCTATGGCTACTCCTCTGTGTTGTGTCATCACACTCCAGGAAGAGAGTGGGAACACCTTTCAGAAAAGGTCAGACATTTTCTGTGAATAGGCAACAATAGGTTCCCTAAGTAAACAGCAGCCCTTCAAAAATCAACCACCATTGTTGCTTTTCTGGTGAGTCGACACGAGAATTTTCTAACTTGAATCCATTTTCCAGCAGTGACATGGATGCCTCTCTCTGTTTTTTACCCCTATAAAAGTCCTGTCATGTTCGAGCCATAATTACAGCATACAAAAAGTGACACCTAGGTTTCAAATGCCTTTGTTTGACAAATGAAACTGCCAATGTTACATATTTCACATCTGAAAAGGGATTACATGATTTGCAAGAGTAAAATAGTGGAAAATAAGAACCTGAAAAAATTAACCTAAACTGTGAATATACTACAGTGCATTACTGTTGTTATTGACTAAAAGAGGAGAAACAAAATGTGTATTTTTTAAAAATATTGTTGCACGCCACTGCATACCCTTTTAAAAATGTTCTTTTCAGAGGCAAAAAGGCTCCACAAGCTATAAAAGCATTTATTATAGTATTTATTATACACCAAACTTTACAAACATGTAGACAGATAGCTTTTGGGAATATAAAAAAAGAAAAAATAGATTATTTATAATATAATATAAAAGCACTTTGGTTATCAAAAAATAATTATCCGAAAAAAGCCAGATAAAACAGCCACTCATTTCCCTGGGGGCAATTGCCGTTTAACACAATGCCTGCAAAAGGTCCCATTGTCTATACAAGCATGTGCTGCAGATGATAAGGTTTCTGCTATGGCCTCAGGCCTTTATCTTCAATCTAAATGGCTATTTTAGTTCAAAATAGCACACAGTGCTAATCAAGCTGTGGCTTTTTTTTTGGGGAAGGGTACAAGGGCACACAAAAGGAGAAATACACATGCACAAGTTTATAAATGAGAGCTGCAGCAGCCAAAGAATTTAACCTTGTATGTTTGATGTATTTATTCATGTAATTCGTTTTATTAAGCTCAAATTAACTGTTCTTGCTGCTAATAAGTTAAACAAGCACCATAAAATTACTCTGAAATGCACACATGCCAGCTGGAATTCAGATCATACACTATGAGGATGAAAGTACTGGACCACACCTTTTTTTGTTTTTTTTCATTCATTCCCATTACCTCCGGCATATAAAATCAACCTAGCCAAGCAGTCTGCCTATACAAACATATGTGAAAAGAATGGGTCATTCTAAAATGCTCATTGAATTCCAGTATGGTGATGTAATAAGATGCCACCATTGCAACAAGTCAGTTCACGGAATTTCTTCCCTCCTTGATATTCCACCATCTGCTGTGAGTGGTATCATTGCAAAGTGGAAGTGTTTACTGTAGGAGCCATAGCAGATGAGATGCACCTTCGGCTGCTCTCTTGTATTCTCCACCGAAGGGTTGCCACAGCAGAATAATCTGCATTGGTAATTAGGCAGAGGTTTTACGCCGGAAGCCCTTCCTGACACAACCCTACATAGTGAGAGGGGCTAATGTCTCACTTCCTCTGGCATTAACATCAGCACAAAAACTGTGCACCTGGAGCTTCATGGCATGGGTTTCCAAGCCTGACATCCCCAAGCACAATACCAAGTATCAGATGGAGTGGTGTAAAGCACGCCACCACTGGACTCTGGAGCAGTGGAAATGTGTTATACAAAATCATGTTTTTCTATCTGGCAGTCTGATGGATGAGTTTGGGTTTGGTGAAAGCCAGGAGAACATTACCTGCTTGACTGACTGTAAAGTTTGGTCAGAGGAGTTCCCGGGGCCCTTAGTTCCAGGGAAGGGAATTTTTAAATTGTTGCAACAATTTTGGGAAAGCCATTTTCTCCTTCAGCATGACTATGCCCCAGTTCACAAAACAAGGTCCGTAATGGCATGGTTGGATGAGTTTGATGTGGAAGAACTTGACTCACAGAGCCTTGACCTCAACCCTATCAAACACCACTGGGATGAAATAGAATGGAGACTGTGAGTCAGGCCCTTTCATCCAACATTAGTGTTTGACCTTGCAAATGCTCCTCTGTATCTTCCCACAAAGGTACTCCGTAATCTTGTAGAAAGACTTCCTAGAAGAGTGGAAGCTGTTGTAGCTCTAAAGGGGGGAACCAGCTTCATGTTAATGCTTATGGATTTAGTATGGGTTATCATAAAAGCTCCTGTATGAGAGATGTGTATGTAGCCCAATACTTCTGTCCATATAGTTTACATTTATATAGTATAATTTTTTTATATAAGTTATACTTTATATGTTTCCTATTATATAATATTCACTGGATTATGTAATTTTTATGAATAAAGTATCTGTGTGTACGAGTGGAAATAATTTATTTAGAATCCCATGGGAATTAACAAGGAAGAAGTCATAAAGAATAATGTTAATGTGAAATATCATGTAGATAAATAATCACAACTAGTCAGTGAGCAGCAAGTGCTCAATAAATCAGTGTTGATGGATCAGTAAGACTGCTCCCTGGAGACTTTACCACAACACACATAACCTTCATGGGCTGGTGTACACATTTATTCAAGCATGCAAACAGCAGAGAAACATGCATCTTTCTGCCAAAGTCTGTGCTGAAGGAGCCACTTAGACAGCCCCCCCGCCACTGAGCTCTGCAGAGGAAGTGTTTCTCTGGTCATATCAGCAACATCTGTATGTAGGTCTGTTTCAACATGCAGGGGCAACTCAAGCAACTTTTTAGCGGGAGAGTTTACTCATACTGCTAAATAGCATTAACCGTTACAGTTAATCATCAGTCTTGCTGGCTCTCAGGCTTTCTGTGCACTTTGTGAGGTAAACAGCTGAGCCAGTAGTTGGTGTTTGGCATGTATAGTGATCATAAATATCCTTTTCCCTTCTTGAGCATGGCTTACATTTTTCTGAGTCTACACCAAAAGCTATCTTTATATAGCTCTGTTTAAAAGTGATTGTGACTTCAGGATTTATCAGAATAAATATTCACATCATAGTTATTTACTGTTACAATAACAATAGGATACTGGTCAGATTAGAAAGATGCATTTTACTTTTTATTCACAGACATTGCTGTAAATGCTGCTGTTTAAAAATCTATATATGCTATTTAAAATGCATTTTCTTTATTTTCTAGACTTGTTTTTAAACTTTTTCATTTCACCAGGCTTGTGCTGTTTGTAGAGCCTTGTAAACCCATGCTCAGTGAGCACATAATACTTATGGCTGAGACAAAGATCAGTACCTTATCGTCGCCATCTCTCTCATCCAATTAAAACACCATGGTCACACAGAAGTCTAAAGCACACATACTAGCTGTCATGGAAACCAACGCCTTCTGGCTATGCTGTTTCTGTTTAAACTGTCTAGTAGACAGACACCAGACCTCAGGGAAGGCATGTTTTCCCCTTTTGACACTGATTAAAGTTAAACTACACTGATAGCTGTTACATAATGAAAGTCACAGCTTTGGGTAGAAGGGAATAATGACCCTCTTTAGGCTTGGGTGTGGAGAAAACAGCAAATTGAAGTTGGTGCATCGTGATAGATTTCCGCAAGCAAAAGTGTTTGTGACACTACCATTATATAAAGTAAAGGCCCTGAAATGGTTGCAATACCCAGAAACAACAACTTAGTTTTTTGAGAAAATATTTCACAAACTAAAAGCATTTTCTAACTATCATACACACAATTACACTCTGGTGGATGCAGTGGGGGGAATTTGCAGATCATTATGCCCATGGTTTTGATGTGTGGACTGGAGGAGCTGGGAATCAAATATTAACCTTCCAATATTAAACTCACTTTACCTCCTGAGCCATGGCCACCACAACAAAAAAAGGTGCCTATTACCAAAAAATAGGCAGAAAGCTACCACAAAATTTTAAGGGTGACGTTTTTGTTCAAAGTATGTGTAAGGTTATAGTTGTTTATGTAGGAAAAAGCATCCAGTGTTTTAATGTAAGTTAATGTAAAGTCCCCTTAATTTACACAAACTTTAACACCGGTGTGTGTGTGTTCATATGTACAGTATCTAAGGCTGGGTGTGATTCACTGGGGGGGAAGCTGCATATTCCTGCCTCTGATATTATATGTATTATTTTTGTCCCCAGTGGGGGATAAAAATGTAGTCCTCCCTCTGATTTTTGAAACAGTCTACTGCACAAACAACAGTCAAATCAGAGCAAGACTTTCACTTTCACCACTTGCTCGCCTGTGACTGCAGTGATGACACTGCACAAGTGGGAATGCTCCCGATCGTGCACAGTTCCAAATTTTCCTCATCCCACTAAAAACCAATGTTTTGACAAGTGAAACCCATTCAGAGCGGCAGATTTTACAGCAGCTTCACAAAAAAAACCCAACAAAAAACCAAAAAGCTGGAAATATGCGCACACGCATACATGTTGATCATCTACATCAGAGTTCTCTACAGAGGTGGGTTCTGATGCTTTTTCTCCATAAATCAAACCCTGTGTATGGCAGTGTAAGCAAAAGTGTAAAAGTAAGAGAGGGTTGACCTACAGCTGTTGTTCAGGACACGGTCCAGACTCTCACGCCACTGAGCAGCCTCTTCAGGAGTAGGCCTGTGTGCACAAAAATACCCCAGTCAGTTCAGTCAGGAAGCAAAACAGGCTCAAAAACACCCCAAGAGCTAACAAGGCCTTCTTTACAGACTCCTTAGCTGTTAGGCTTCTGGAAAACACTTTTCCTTGTGAGATTCCTTGTGAGATTCATGTCTGTACCTGAATGGTACTTGAAGCTTACAAGTTACACTTCAAGAAAGGTGCTGGTATTTAACTGCTTTGCGCACAATGCAGGAAACACTAGGAGACAATAAATGTAAAATTTATGAATGTAGCATTTTAAAGGAAACTTTTGAGCCTTGAATGAATAATTGTAGAGCCTTGAATAATTGTAGAGACACATTAACTCTGAAAATGCATGTTTTGATTCCAACAGGCTTTACTTTAATAAATTGTATACATGCCATTTTCACAGCAGCCAATTATACATAAAATGGTAACACAGGTGTCACATTTTTAAATTGAATTTTTTTAAATAATATTTATTAAACATTTATTATTATTTTAATTAATTAGTAACATCCTTGTTTAACTGTATTTCATGTCAAATAAGCTGCTGTAAAAACCAACTGGCACCAAGTAAACTTTTGATGCAGTGTTGCTGCACAGCTTCAAAAAACAAGCTATAAATATTCATATGCATATATTTTTCATGTCTGACAAAGCCAGATGAGAATCTTTGATCTGAGTTTGAGCTAAGATAATTTACATTTCCTGAGAATCGATTGCCTGTGTCTAAATATTTCCCATGATTGATCCAGCACATGGCACTGAGATAAAAGTTTCAGCAAGTTTAAAGAAAGAAAGAAGCATGATTCTGAAATGATGCCTTTCAGTCACCTTTTTTGGGGAAAATTTCCAAAGCAAAAGTAAGTCTTTTAAAAAGGAAAAAGGAAAAAAATACTGAGTTTAAAAAAAAGATATTTCAGAATAACAATTCAGAGATTAAGTGTGGAAGGTTTCCATAAAGATGAGCAAAGCAAGAATTAAATTCAAATCAAAGCTGATTAATGAAAAATTATGCACTGGCAACACTGACAGCACATGTCTCCACAAACTCTCTTGTAAGATAATATGAGAAAAAAAATAGTTCTGAGGGCTTATTTAAATTTGTACTATAACTGCAGTGACAGAAGAGCTTTTTCTCTGTGTGCTAAACTAACCAAAGAGGTCAAGCAAGCTGCAAGAAAAATAAGTAATATACCAAAATAAAGCCTCCACTAATGTCACACAAACCTTCCCTAAAGCTGAAAAGAGTCATGTTTTTATCACCACAACTCAAGGACGTTCTGGTTTTCATATTTTTTTTAGCAGTTTCCATTATGTTAAAACAAAAACAAAATCACACACTTTCTCTTACAAGACTGCATTTTAAGCGTACAACAACGAAAAACAAAAATAGAATTGATCATCTCATGCATAATTTATCACAATTGCAGTCTGTTCAAGGCAATGCATTTTAAATCTGAAGCTCTGCACCCTCGCACCCCAACATCTGAGCCCACTCCGTGTCCGGAGAGGTTTCACTCTCCCTTTGATCTCCACCTCTTGTACCTGCTTGGGGCTCTGTTCTCCCACTGTACCATCAGTTATCAGATTAACACTCAGGAAAACACGGCCCACTTCAGAGGCACTCATCGCTCACAGGGAAACACTCACTTCTGCAGCTTCTCCGGTTTCTTTTCAGTCTTCTCAGGGTAGGGGATGATGAGGTCGATGGCATTTTCTGGCTTTTGCAGTAAAACCCCTAACTTCGACTTGATCTCTTTAGCCCTGGGTGATCAAAAGCAGAAGGGGAAGACAAGTTTTGTTTGAACCTCTAAGACACAAAGGTAATGACAGTCTGCTATGATGTTCATTTGAAATTTAGTGATATCTATCATCCCCTCTCAAACAACACTTTTGGATTATATTTGAAGAGGACTAACAGTAAATTCTCAAGCATTCACATGTCTGATTTATCCTCTCATCTATCATAAAATGTGTTAAAAATGTGGTTAAAATGAGATTCAGACAAGTAACACATATTCACATTTAAAGCTGCTAATTACATTTTTTGTAATGTAAATTAACAGGCACTGTTTTATATTTAAGTCAGGAACAAAACCTGACTGAGAAAGCTTTTTTGTATTTTAATATTTACTACATTTTTCTTTGACTCTGTACTGTAGATTTAGAAACATTCCTCTCCCAAGGATTGAGGGCTTAAGCAATACATTTTTTTCACTCTGTTGAGTAACCTCGATAAACTCTCATTAAAATAAATAAATAAATGGAGAAATGCATCTAAGGTAGAATGAAATCTGCCATAGAATGAATGTTGTATTCTTCTTGGTATTGGTAAGGCTGCTGATAAAGAAATTTCTAAGGAACAGAAAATAACTTTTAAAAACATTCATTTAAGAGAACTTCAAAAGACTTTCAAGTTGAAACTGTTAACACAATAATGTTTTTTAAATAATTTTTTACTCAGTATTTCCAGAAAAAGGTTTGAAAGGTTGATCAAACTTTGGAAGATCCAAACCACATCAGAGCACTACACTGTTAAGATGTGAGAGGAAAGTGTTAAGGTAATGATTCAGGTCTCACCTTTCTAGGCAGGTTTGGGGTAAAGCGGCTAATCCTTTACACATTTTCCAGGGCTTTCACTTGCAGTTCAGTTGAGTGATTTCAGTTTTCTTGTTAGTCTACTGTGACTCCAGGGTTCCCTTTGCTTTCTGGCTCTGGCTTTCAGCACATGGGGAGTTTATATAGATGCCTTTTGGGCTGTGGGCCAACAGCTAAGCCAATCAGACTGGAATGTGTGCAGCACAGGCAGCGAAGGAGCCTGGCTGAGGAAGGGTGGGTTTTCAGACATGAATGGCTGTTTGCTTTGAGGTTTCAATTAACAGATCCAGGATGCAGATATTAGATTTAACGTTTATGTAATAGGGATTTGAAGTTACTATGGTGCTAATCACAGCATGGTTCACATCTTGTCATCAATGCATTTGGCATCAACAGTTCAATTTTGCATTTGTAATCAGTACCTCTTTGTTCTGGTCTTCTTTATCTCATGTGTTTTCATATGTTTAACATTTTATACATTTCTTTTATATTGGTTTAGTTTCTACAGAAACAACATAAACGTTGCATTCAGAATCAGAATTAGAATACTTTATTAATCCCAGAGGGGAAATTACATTGTGTTACAGATGCTCAATTAGATATAAATACTGTAAATATAAATTTGAAAGGTAAGAAAATTATGATTAAAACAAATAGACAAATAAACCTGTTGAGTGGCAGTCAAATCATACAGTACTGTTTAAAACTATACAGTAACATGTAACTTACATTATGTTGAAGTTTGAACTTGTAACTTGAAATGAAGACGCTCACTGGTTTTAAGTAAATGAATCAAATGGCCAAATATACATAGAGCCTAGCTCTCCAATGTGTTGAGCACAGGTTTAAAGCCATTCAAATGGCACATTTCCAGATTTAGAACTTTTGCAAATTTGGCTGAAACTGGCAACTGTAAAGTTTAAGAACCTCAGACACAGGAGGCATTCATCAGTCTCCATCCTTTTATTGACCTTTTCTACATTTCAAAGTCTGTAAATATAAATTCTAGCATCATAGTTTAATCACAAGTACTTCTATTATTGCCCACCCTGGAACTTAACATTTTCGATCACAGATCATTTGGATATTTTGTTGTCATTTTGTAGATGGCACACAGCTGACTGTGCTTTTTACATTAACATGGTCCAGTTGCATTTCCAAGAAATGACATATATATGCAACTAAGCTGTTTACCCAGTTGCATTTAGGGGACAGCATATTCGCTGACTGGGTTAAGTTGCACATCATTAATTATCTATACATCAGAGTCAACAGATGGTGGTTGGACTGCATGGCTGGTGTACACAGCAATCAGCTCTCATGCCTGAAAACAGGATTTGGATCGACACATCTTTACTTTGGTTAAAGCTGCATTTATACTTCTCTGCATAGCCTCCACCATAGCCTGCTGTGTACCTCCACAGAAACTACATATGACAAAAAAAATATGCTTCTCAGTTTGCTCAAATATACAGTTTTTCCATGAATTAAATTATAATATGTAAAAAGGCTGCAATTGTATCGGACTTGCTCATAATGCAACATACAACACGCATGAGTATGGATATATGCAACTGAATTTTTTGCAGTGTTTTGTAATTAGCATTTATTTGCTTCAACTGCAACACTAGTCTGCTCAGGTTCATCCACCTTTGTATGAAGTACACGAAAAAACCCACTGGCATAGAACTCCTCACTGTCAGCTGTGTAATTGAAGAACAACACATATTTATAAGTATACTAGATTCAGTGCAGGATTATGTGCAGCCTAGGTGAGAAAAGTCCTTTGGTTAAGGATAAAAAACCCATTTCTAGAAAAAGTTGGGATATTTTCCAAAATGTAATAAAAGCACAAATATGTTATATACTGTGATACTTTGATTCATGGGAGCCTTCATTTTCATTTTTAATAGTTTTGCTGACCAATTTAATTGCATTTTGTAAAATTTACACAAATTTAAAATTAGATGGCTGCAACACACTCAACAAAATTTGTGACAGAGACATATTTATCAAGATTCAAGATTCAAGAGAGCTTTATTGTCATTTCAACCACATATAGCTGAAGCAGAACATAGTGAAATGAAATAGTGTTTCTCCAGGACCTGGTGCAACATATAAACATGTAAACATATGACATGTGACAGAGACAGGACTAGTTTCTTTTCTACAGTTAAAAATTGAAGTTTAAAAGATTTAAAAAATAGATAAATAAATAAAGTGCAACGTGTGCAACATGTGCAATAGTTGCAACAATGCAATGCAATGCAAACAATGCAAAGGACACCCTACAATGCAAAAACAGTACACAAGAAAGGCAA
>VUQH01040421.1:0-13394 GCA_015106775.1 Etroplus canarensis
TCATAGAAGACGTGTCAGTGGGATTGAGGAGATCCTCAAAGTATTCCTTCCACCACCCGACAATATCATCAGTTGAGGTCAGCAGCCCACCATCCGCACCATACACAGTGTGAATAGGGAGACGCTTTCCCCTCCTGAGTTGCCGTACGGTTCGCCAGAATCTCTTCGAGGCCGACCGAAAGTCTTGTTCCACCCGAGTTTTTGCCTCTGCAACCACCCAAGCTGCATTCCGCTTGGCCTGCCGGTACAACTCAGCTGCTTCAGGAGTCCCACAAGCTAGCCAGGCTCGGTAGGACTCCTTCTTCAGCTTGATGGCCCCCCTCACCTCTGGTGTCCACCATTTGGTTCGGTGGTTGCCGCCTCGAGAAGCACCGACAACCTTACAGCCGCAGCTCTGAGCAGCCGCTTCAGCAATGGAGGTGGAGAACATGGCCCATTTGGACTCTATGTCTCCAGTCTCCCTCGGAATGCAGTTGAAGTTCCTCCAATAATGTATAAATTCTATATTTTGCTACATGTTGAATTTAGTTAAAAGTAGCCCTAAATATATAAGTTGTCACGAGCCCTGTTATGTTTTTCTGGCATTTGAGGTCATAATATACAGCAGTAAGCTGTTAGAAAAGATTGGAAAGATGATGCAACTGTGCCACATATGAAAATTTTAATTATTATGAGTTTAAAATTACAGCTTGGAAGCAAGGATGTCTTATTTTGTTAAATATACGTTGTCCTGACACCCCTTCCTGGTGTTTCTTTCTCTCCATCTCTGGAAGAAGCACCAAGATGCAAGGAGAGGATGCGAGGATGAAATGGAAAGCAGGAGGGATGAAAAGAAGACACTGGAAATAGCCAGAAATAACACACAAATAAACACAAAAGAAGCAAGAAAGAGAAAAAAAAAGCACAAAAGTGCTACAGTGCAGATCCTAAAATACTCATAGCAGGTGTTTATCAAAAACCACACCTTAAAAAATGAACACTGGATTCACTGGAGTTCAAGGATGTGGTAAAGCTGGATACTAGTGTTATGTAATAACAGTTTAAGGGGAAACTAACCGGTCACCACAAGCCTCAAGAACAGCATTAGTGCGCCTTCTTACAGATTCTCTAAATCACTGAAAATCTGCTGAAGGAATGAACGCCTGTCTTCAAAAATATCCCATCATCAGGTGTTTTTATGGCATGTCATCCCAAAATCTACTGTAGTTGCTTAGTGGAGTTAATCAAAACGTTCACTGACTCCTTGTGTTCTGTAGATGGCGCCCTTGTCATGCTGTAAGACAGACCCATCAGGGTAGAAACATTTCATCAATGGATTGCAACGATCAGTCAAGAATGACACTGAGACATGGATTGTAATGCATGAGAGCTGAATATTTATTAGAATAAATTGTTCTATTTCATAATAATAAATCAAAAGCAGATCAAATAGTTTCCTTTAATGTTAGTTTTCAATGCTCACCCCACTGTAATGACATTAAAATTGCCAACGTTTACTTTCCAAATTTGTCTGTTTTGCGCATTTAATTAATTTTGACTTAATTTTTTGGCAGAATAAGGACACTAGTTCCTTTTTAATTTCATGCGCCGTTCTTTTAAGAGTGGTTTTAATATGTCATAGCAGAAGCAGCACAGGGGGCAAGAAAATGAATTTAGTTTTAATCAAAGGCTGCCACTATCTGGTACGCCCCCCTCCTTAGGTTTTATAAGATGTTACTGCATGCTGTTAATCACCCTGTTATCTAACACCTG
Source organism: Etroplus canarensis (assembly GCA_015106775.1). Classification (NCBI taxonomy): domain Eukaryota; kingdom Metazoa; phylum Chordata; class Actinopteri; order Cichliformes; family Cichlidae; genus Etroplus; species Etroplus canarensis. The sequence goes on from VUQH01040421.1 coordinate 1,753, forward strand.
TATGGAGTTAATGATTAGCCAGTATGTGGCAAATCCCTCCAGTGTGACACTTGTTATATCTTGATTGATCATTCGCCTTCTTAAAAGCGTTTCTACATTTATAAATGCATCTGACTCTCACCGGTGGCAAGCATTTACAAAGAGTGCTTTATAAAATGTTGCCTGAAGGCTTAATCACCTACACGCAGTTCAGTAAAATGTGTCACAGAAAGGTGGAGGCCAGAAATAAAGTGAACAAAACTGAAGGATTTTGAGAGAGAAACCATCGGAGTGTGTTTTGGAGGGGGGAGAAAGGGGGGATGTGGGTTTGAGGTTTGCGAAGCAGCCGCTCGGAGAGTAATCTGGTGGATGGAGGAGGACGGATGGAGGGAGGGGAGCTGTAAGGATAAATGCGCTCTTTCATTTAAACGTGAGAGAAATCCGTTACAAGAGGCACATATTTACACAGACGGAAAAGCAAGGGGAATTTGAATAAGGGAACGAAGCGGAGTGGATCGTGGATAAAATGTTACCAAAGATACCGCGCACAGCAGCTCACCTCGGACTGCTGGCTTGATGAGCAGAGTTTCTGTCTCAGGGGAGTTTGAGCTTCAAAGACGCGCTCCGGAGCTGGTTGTTGGCTGCCTGTTTGGGAAGGTGTTACACATTTGTAATGGTTTAATGAGTCCGAGCTGCGGCCTCTTGTTGGATGGGACAGGTGCAGTCATTTTCACGCCACGGGCCATTGAGGTGTCACCAGAGCGTTTTTTTCGTCTTTCTTGCTCATTAAGACATTTTCGCGCACTTTAACATAAGACAAGAAGACAAATAATTGCCGGATTTTCTTTTTTCTAGTAGGTTTATTTGATTTAAACCAATATTTAAAGACTGCTTTGTAAACGAACTGGTCCTAAAGTGAGCCCCGCTCACGCACAGACGACATGCCAGCGCACCACTGTTTGACCGAGTTTTACGCATCTCTTGGGCAAAGAACGAGTTGAAAAGGCGCGTTTGTGTATTTATGTGTGTGGCGAGCTCTCTGCATCTCCTCCAGCTCACTTTGTAAACAAACAAGGAGAAAAGAAGGAAAAAGTAAAAAAGAGAGAGACTTCTTTAATTCGGATTCATAAATGGAGCTGCGTAAATACCTGCTGTGCCTGGAGTTTATCCTCCTACTTAAAGGTAAGACGCATTAAAGATTTAGCATTTAGACATTTTTTTTAAATGTTACATTTCTAAAAACCAAATGACAGTTTGAATTAAGGTGTACCTGCTGAATGTTATTGGTTCTTTGAACTATTTTACGCGAACCCCTATCCTGACATATAAATCTCTTGTTCCCACTGATGTGTCTTCACTGCCCAGTTCCTTGCCTCCACCTTAGCACCCTCCGTGGGTGATCTGGTTATTAACCTAACTTAATTTTTACAGTCAGCATGTGCTAATAATTCTCTGACTGCCTCCTGAGGCCCACAGCCCATTATACTATGTGACAGTAAACTACTGACCATGAAGACATTCCTCAGATGATTTTGTGCAAAAAGAAGAAAAGCAGACATCTTAAAACACCTGGACACACTCCATTTGTCTAATAGATCAAAGGTAAAGGAAGTTGTGTATGAGTCCAAAAAGTAATGGCTCTCAGTTCAAAGCCTGCTCTTTTAGTAAATCTATCAGGTATGTTAGAGATGAAGACATATTTCATTTTTGTTGGAGGTTTTGAGCTACCATCACAGATATTTGTGCTGTGTGCCAAAAGGTTACTGGTTCATCTCCACTTACAGCTGACACCTACTAACTCTGGCAGCTGTGAAACAGGACCTCACTGGTCATATCAGCCATTTCCATCTCTTAGATTTGATGTCTAAAGTTCCCCAAATAACGTGCCTTGACATGTGTGGTTCTCCATGAGGCATGAACATTAGCTCCCCTCCAGTACTCATGTTCACCGAGACATTCCTACTGAACAGGAAAAAAGCTAAGAAAAGACCATTGTTGTCAACACAAACTGTGCAGCTGATAAGCAGTGAGTTAACTGCTGCATTATAGCAGGCAACCATGATGCAAAATGAGATCAATTGGCTTAGAGCTTGCATTGTGCAAGGCATGTTAAATCTGTCTGTGTCAGTGACTTAAGTTAATGTGTAGAAGGAAATGTTGCCATTTGTGGCAAATTGCAGAGTGATTATCCATGCTGCCCATTTTCGCCCTTGTTCAGAACCTGAGGAATGAATGAGGAATGCATCAAGCGTGGAGGTTTCACGCTTACACTCACAGGCACCTATACCCCTTATTGAAATACCATCCGCCAAATGTTGCCTGTGGTTTGGGTTTACACATTACACTCCATTACATGTTTAAATAAAGCATGAACTGGCCACCATTTTTTCACCTTTTTAAGCAGACAACCTTTGCTTTAATTTGTACAGTAGCTTAGTGTTTATGTTTGTGCCTGCGTGCGAATCTGTGAGCTTAACCATGTGTCACACAAGAGTATGTAGGTGAGTATGTGTGTAATGTTAATGGTTTGAGCAGAGCTCCCCTAATGCAGTCAACAGGCATCCCATGTCTGTTACACTCTGTTATGCCTTCTTTTTTACTGAGATGTTAAACACAGGTGTGTTTGTGTGTGTGTGTGTATTTCACTCTGTTTCACTGGTAATTCATAAATTCTTGCTATTATTCTCCCAGCTATCTTCTTGTCTTTCTTTTTACCCTCCCATAATTTGCTGACTTTCATTCCTACTCCCCCTCTTCTTCTTCCACCCCCATTCCCCACGAGAGGGTGACAGAGATGAGAACAGAACACGATGGAGATAATGGAGAGAAAATCTGTGAAAGGGTGTAAGAAGATGTGGAGGAGGGGGAATGAATGGGGAACATTATGGGTCAGTTCAATATGGATGATAGAAACAGACCGTAAATAAGACATCTTTACTGAAGGACATTTCACAGAGGTACTGTAAGTCAGATGTGTAAATTAAAGAGGCTGAGAAACAGACAGGGACAGGGACATACATCACTGTCTTTACCTAATGCTTTAAGTGCTGGCGTGTCTCTATAGTCTCCAAAACACTGTACTGTCAAGTTCAGTTTCCTTTCAACAGTGTGCACACATAAAGTACATACACAAACTACACAACCATTCACATCCAGCAGCAGTAGCACCCAGAGCTGAGCGTGTGGTTGAGAGAATCTGGACTTAGTTTGGTTTGATATATGTTTGCCAGCAGTTGTCATGGCAATGGGTGGTCAGACAGCTTGTGGTACAGTGTCATATATAAACCAAGATGAAAATGGAACCAGAGGAGGAAGGAAAGGACAGTGAAAACAGAGAATGATAGTACAGTTTTGGAGGAGTTGAGAAGGGTGATGGGGCCTTGTGGTGTTTTATAGCAGAATGGGCAAAGAATAAAATGAGCAATTTAGGGTTCATGAGAGAATGAGTTTAAATAGGAGGATAAAAGAGAAAATCAGTAGCAGGAGCTGTTATCAGAGGTCTGCTTTGTTGTGGGATGAAAACTGGAGTTGGAGTGTGGGTGATGTTGCCACAAGAAAAGAGAGAAATGTTTTACTACAGTGTGCGTAAGAGGGGTGGAGGGTGACAGTCTGAGAGAATAGCTAATTGCAAAGAGGCTGGGAAGCTTGATTTTCTTTATTCTTTCTGGAAATGAAAACAATGACTACTGAATTATTATACTGCTGCCTACGCATATTCCCATTACTGAAGTGTGTTCAACATCTGTGTAGAATCAGGTAGATGCATCAGTCTCATCATAGTCACTGGAGATTTGGATGTAGAAATACTGGAAGCTCGAATGGATCTGCAAAATCAGCAGAAACAAGACATCAGGTCTGCAGCCAAACCAGCGGCTCTGTGAGGCTTTATTTGAGTAAATGCTAATTGGCATTCGCTTCTTAGATTGGCAGCATTTAGTAATTAACATTACACATCAAAAACATAAAGTAGAGCTAAGTCTTGAATTTTTCCCATATGCCAGCTCTAATGGAAAAGTCAGAGTATCAGAAAAGTTATCCAGTATCATAGCTCTATAAACTTTAGCATGGCAGCCATATAGCCCTGAACATTTCTGACTAAATATAGCCTGATTTTAGCCTACACAGTTGAGTCCTTTATTGCATCATTTGTAAATTATACATGCATTTGAAAATATATTCTGTTAAAATAAATGGAAGTTCTCAGTGTAAGGGGTATGTCAGAGATAAGAATAGCATTTGTGTCACCAACATACAATAAATGTCCAGGGAATCACAATATAGATATATGAAATAACTGGTCTATAAAATGGGCTGTAGTTAGTTGGACAGATTTTGTGCAAGATAAGAGCCAGGCATAGACAGATTATGTTGAGCTATCTACAGTCAAAGAGTTGTGTCTTATTTGTTATTGTTGTTGTTGTCTGTTTTTATACATTTGACATTTGACTGACAATTAATGTGATCAGATAGCCACATATGATCCTCTCTAAGTATTTTAAGACTTACTTCCCAGACAATTTTTTTTATCTAAAAGGAAATGTTTATGCCTTTTATGTGTATCTGCATGTAAATCATTTCTGTCTCTACATTCCTGTGCTGTATGGTGAGCTTGTTTGTATGGGCCAGCAATCAGCCCTCTGTTTTTCCAATATTCATTATACAAGAATGTGAAAAAGACAGATTTTGCAATAGTCTGTGTACTCCTGTGTAAAACTAAGTACACCCTGTGATTCAGTAGCTTGTAGAACCATCTTTAGAGGCAGCAACTTGAAGTAGCTGTTTTCTGTATCACCTTTTCAGTCTTTCACATTGTTGTGGAAGAATTTTGGTCCACTCTTCTTTACAATGCCATTTCAGTTAATTGAGTTTTGCAGGCATTTATTAATGCACAGCTCTCTTAAGGTCCCACCACAACATTCAAATTGTGTTGAGGTCTGGACTTTGACTGGGTCACTGGACTATCTTGACTTTTTATTATTATTATTAATATTATTACTTTTCAGTCATTCTGTTGTAGATTTGCTGATGTGCTTGGGATCATAGTTCTGCTGATTAACCCAGTTTCATCCAAGCTTCAGCTTTCAGACAGATGGCCTCACATTTGACTCTAGAATACTTTAGTATACAGAGGAGTTCATGGCTGACTCACTAACTTTAAGGTGCCCATGACCTGTGGCTGCAAAACAAGCCCAAATCAACACTCCTCCACCACTGTGCTTGGCAGTTGCTATGAGGTGTTTGTGCTGATATGCTGTGTTTGGTTTCCACCAAATGTGGTGCTGTGCATTACGGCCCAACATCTTCACGTTGGTCTCTTCTGTTCAAAGGGCATTGTTCTGGAAGTCTTATGGTTTGTTCAGATGCAGTTTTGTAAACCTAAGCTGTGTTGATGTTCTTTTTACAGAGAAGAGGCTTTCTCCTGGTAACCCTTCCAAACAAGTCATACTTCATCCACTCCTGGAAAGATTGCAATACTGTGTTCACATACGCATGAATGCTCCACACCACCAAGCTAGCAAAACTTCTGTTTTTATAGAGGTAGTCACAAGAGCTGATGATCAGCCAGACCTGTTACTTACCCTCTTAATTCCTATGGAAGCTGTGAGGGCATGCTTTGCTGTTCACAGGACTATAAGCAATCAGTGTTTGTGTGGTACACTTAGCTCAGTCAGTTAGATTTGTGTTAGCAATTTTAGTGTCATGGGTGTCATTTTCCACACTTGAGAAAATGTCTTATCTTCTCTTCCTGCTTTCCTTTTCATAAAAAAATGCTGTTGGATTTCAACTTATCATCAGGGCAACACAAATGGGAATATCAAATTTAACAGAAATCATCCAATATTTGTTGAGTTAAATTAAAACCACATATGCTAACTTGAAAATGGTTTCAGAGAAAAAAGTCATATAATCTGCTGTACTAAATTTAACGGCAATACATGTAATAGTTGTGAAGACATTTTAATCAGCACCAAAGTGGGTGTACGGCCAACAGGTGTTGCTATCTTTCCAACCATAGTGCTTCTGATGCTTAAAACTCCTATTTGTATTGACAGAGAATCAGTGTGATAATGAGTAAAAATAAAAATGCAGTTACATTACAGAAAAGAAAATCTGGAACGGAGTGGTAGGTAGAAGAAACTTCAGTGCGTGAGAAAGCCATGAGCAGAGCACGGATGGAAAAGAAACACTGAACATATCTAGTTTCGCTCTCTAAACCAAGTGGAATCCCAATCTGATTGCCCTGGCCAAGGTAACAGTCTGTGTGTGTCAGTGTGTAGTTGTGGGGAAGTACCTGTATACAAGTGCATGAGTATCTGTTTCATAATCACACCAGCAGAGTTTTAGTCTGTTTTTAATGCCCTGGAGTACTTCTCCCATGGAATCACCGTGTTACAGTAGGAGAGGACCTGTAGATGCCCTGAGAAGTTGCTAAACTGCATGTTAAGTCAAATGTCTTCTGAAAGTCCTTTGAAACAGCCATATTCAACACACCCTAGACACACAAGTGGGACAAGTTAAATACTGTCTGTCAAAAGCTGAGTAGTGTTTCTGAGGCTGAGCTGAAAATAATACATGGTGATGCTCTTTAATCTATGCGGAAACTGTGTAGGCAAGACAAAATAACTCATCTCTTGTAAGCTACCGGCAACATCAGCAGACACCTGCTTCCATGTTTAAATATTTCTTGAACTTGATTGACACTCTTTATGTTGGTACTGTCCATTTCAGTAAATGTAGTACATGTGATCCGAACAGCAATGAAAAAGCTTTCAATAATTTTCTTTATTCAATATTGAACCACAGAGAGGTGCTTTAATCAGCTACCTTTAAATACTGGTTGTCAATGAAAAAATTATTTTCTCATTTTAAGAACACAGTAAAATACATACTTCTGAGCTAAGTATATTGACATTAAACAGTTTACACAACTGTAGGAATTTGTAGGAATCAGTCAGTTTATTCAGTTGTTATAGGTGTAAAAACAGGGACCTCTAGAAGAAATTGAACGAATATTCCTATACTATATGGACAAAAGTATTTGTTTCATTCAGTCCTGTTGTCACAGGTGTATAAAGTCAAGCACCTAGCTATGCAGTCTGCCTTTACAAACATTTGTGAAAGCTCACTGACTTACAATGTGGTACTGTAATAAGATGCCACCATTCCAAAAAGTCCGTTTGTGAAATTTCTTCCCTCCTGGATATTCCACGTAAGTGGTACTATAGTGTCTGTTTAGCAGTCTGATGGATCAGTCTGGGTTTGGCAAATGCCAAGAGAACCTGTATCGTGCCACCTGTAACAATTGGTGGGGGATGGATAACGTGATGAGGTTACTTTTCTGGGGTTGGCCTTAGATCCAGTGAAGGGATATCCTAATCCTCCAGTTTACCAAGACAGTTTGGACAACTCTATGCTTTTTTGTATACAGTTTGGGGAAGAACCTTTTCAATCACAGCATGGCAGTGGCCCAGTACACAAAACAAGATCCATAAAGGCATGGTTGGATGAGTCTGGTGTGGAAGAACTTGACTGGCCCATACAGAGCCCTGACCTCAACCCCATCCAACACCTTTGGGATGAATTATAACTGAGATTGAGAGCCAGATCCCCTCGTCCAGGATCAGCTTCTGACCTCACAAATGCTCTTCTTGAAAAATGGGACTTCACAATGTTTTAGAAAGCCTTCCCACACAAGTGGAAGCTGTTATAGCTGCCAAGGGAGGACCAGCTCCATATTATTGCCTCTGGATTTAGAATGGATGCCATAAAAACTCCTGCAGATGTAATGTGTAGGTAACCCAATACTTTTATCCATATAGTGTATGTTCAAGTCACATTGTTTTCACAATATCATAGTTACTTATCACTTTTATGACGATATCATTGAATTTTGTGATGTAAATTTAACTTTCCAACAGTTCAAACAAGCACAGCTGAAACAATTAGTTCATCAGTCACTCAAATAATAGAAAGTTGGCACCTGAATTGATAACTGTTTCATCACTTTTGATGAAATTTCTCACTATTTCCAGAATTCTTACGACCTATGAAAGCAACCATGTAAAAATTGTTTAATGCATAATGTTGCAGCATAAAATGGTTAAAAATGAACTCAGCCAACTGAAACAGTAATTATAGTCTAATGACATAATACTACAACAATCCAAAACACATTTTCTGTAATGAATACTTTGAAAAGTAACAATTTCAGAACATGTCTTTATTATTCACACAGTTTTTTTTTGCTTGAGTAAAGTATGTGAATATTTCCTCTATCACTGTCCTTAAGTTGGTGTCATTTGGGACTGGAGAATACAAGTCTGAAAGTTAAAAACAATGAGAGGGTGTGTTGTTAGAAGTGAGTTTATTAAAGCTCTGTAGGATGCTCCTCATCTCAGCTTGAGGCTAGCATTTACATTAGGTGCAACTAGCATAACCCCCAAAATGTCTGTAGTTTAGCTGCATTGTGGGTAATTTATGCACCAATCTACTGACAAGGAATGAGTGGTTATAAATTAACAGTCCAATGTTTCTGTTTCTGCTGCATCCATTTTCTGTGTTTTCCCCTATATGAATGCAGCATTGAATCAGTAGAATACTCCTTTATATTTTTGGCAAATAAAGATTTGTGTTTTACAAAACTAAAACTAATTTACTTGCTTATTTAAACATCTGTGTTGCTGCTAAAGAGTAATTAATCTTCATATATACTTAAACTGACTGACTCCTAAATCTGAATGAATTTAGTTTATCTCTGATTTTTCAGAGCAGACAGTGAAAAAAAGCTGTGTGTTTAGTTTTGCCAGCTGTAAAATGCTTCAGTTTACATATAAATGTTAATAACTAAGTGGACTGACTACCATTTTGCTGATCTCTGTCTTCTCTGTGTTTCACTCACTTCTGCCTGTATGTATGAAGGGCAGGCTTGTGTGTCATAACAGGGGGCTTACTATACTTCATAGTTTTTCTAACCCACACCCTTCCCTACTTTGCGTCTTCGCTTCCCTCTTCTCCCCCTCTTTCCCCTTAGACTGAACTCTCTTTTTCCTCAGAGGCTGTCTTTGGTCCACTGTGTTTATCCTTTTTTTTGACACCCTACAACCCCCTTCTCCAATCCTCTTCTCCTAAGGCCAAGACATGAAATAATAATCCGACTTTGCACTGTCGCTGTGTAGTTGTGTACACAGAGTTTCCAACTCTATGTTTCGAATGTTTTTGCACTCATTTAATGACTGATGAATACAGTTTATATCAACTCATATTCTTAATACATTAAAGTAAAAAAGTTTATGTTGCTGAGCTAGATGACTAGATTTATACAAACATGTCTATATTTGCTAAACATGTTGTAAGTTGTTATGAAATAACCGCAGAGACAAACCCTCAAAAGACACTGTTGTTTTACGACATTAACATTTTAAAGCATTTATTTGTGATGCTTTAGAAGTTATGGTTTTACTATCTTTGGACAAATATTCTAGCAATTTCCAGCATTAATGTACAGTTTCTCCTTTTTATTTTCCCTTAATCTTTGAGGTTGGAAAAAACTTTGTATTCCACACTTCATCACATCTATATTGATCAGCCACAATACAGCATAACATAGGATTGCGCAGACCTTTGTACTTGTCCTGCCAAAACAGCTCTGATCATTAACATGGGGTCTCCTGTGATGTCTGAAACAGGGACTTTGGTAGTGGGTCCTTTGGGTCCTCTGGGTTCCACTTTGGGGCCTTTGTATCAAGCTCCGGACTAGACTGAGAGCTTAGGAATTTGGAGGACAGGTTCACATCTTTGTCTCTTTCAGCTGCTGCAAAGCAGTTTTTGAGGCGTAGTGGTGCATGTTGTCCTACTGGGGGATGACCACTGCCATTAGAGAGTGATATTGCTTGCTCTTCAACAATCTTTAGGTGGGTGGTACATGTCAAGGTTGCACCCACATCAATGCCATGACCAAAGGTTTTTCAGTGAATGATGTGAATATTATTACTTTTCTGCTTATCAACCATGTATTTCATGGTTCAACTCTGACTGAAATATGCAGCCGTTCCACGCTCTCGTTTAATGGAATAAAAAACTATCTATAAATCATTTTTAACACCTATTTGTTATTTCTTAATACTTTGGGATGTTTAGTTCCAACAGAATTGAGTTCCGTATATCTAAATAATGAAAAAATGTGCTGTCTTTTAGTTGTCATCTCTAATCCTCTTTAATGTCAATAATCCTGTTTGTTATGTCTTCCAGAACTGTGTCAGTGTTTCAACATAGATGTAAAGCACCCCCGCATCTTCACCGGTCCAGAGGACGCACTGTTTGGCTTCTCAGTCTTGCAGCATGAAGCAAATGGAGAGAAATCGTAAGTGCGTGTGAGAGAGACAGTGAGGTATAAACTAAGAGAAAGATGCATTTATAGTTAAACTGTCATAGTATGTACTTGAAAAGGGTGTTGGATGATAGTTTGATGATGAATGATTCTATTGTTCCTTGAAAGGATGCTCGTTGGTGCTCCCTGGGATGGGCCACCCAACAACAGGAAAGGAGATGTTTACAAATGCACTGTGGGAGAGGAGAAAAACTCAAAGTGCAGAAAAGTGAATCTAGGTGAGAGAAACAATAATTTGAAGAAAATATCTAAAAATAAAATCATTCAGTTTGGATATGTTCCCTCAATGTTGAACTGTTTTCCTGTGTCAGGTGAGACGGCTCTCCAGAATGTTTCTAAAAATCTGAGGAATTCTCACTTGGGAATGACCCTCACACCACACTCACCTGATGGCTTCCTGGTATGTGGCATCAACTTTGGAAAATGGGGATTTTATTTTTGTTACCTGGGTACTGGGCTTGTGTCTAGGAGTCCGAAGGGATGTGGTCAGACCAGATTGTGTTTATTTGACAGAATTTTGATGAATTTACACCCTTGGAGTGTTTTAGTTGAATTTAGATTTGACCACATGTGGTTCACTGATCCTTCTCTTCCTCACTTTTAAAGATGCATATGCACATTTGCAAAACAAAACAGGCTAATTGTTTACATAATCCAAATATTTTTGTCTGTGTGCAGTAATCTGTGTTCAGAATGTATAAGATGATACAGATCTCAAGCGTGTCAGTCTTAAATCTCTGAAGCCAAGTCTGGTCCTCAGAAGCAAATTATGTCTAGAAGCAAGCCTTTAGGGTTTGAATGGCAGTTATTGCAATATCATAATATTTGGATGTTTTTATTTTAAAAATATAGTAATGAAGCATACTTGCCTGTCAGCTAGTTCAAGAATATGAATAAGAACAAGAAAAACCTTTATTTGTCCCACAATGGGGAAATTGCATTGTTGCAACAGCAAAGTGTGAGTGCAAAGTAAATATATATGGACAGTATATGGACAGTAAATGGACAATAGGTATTTGTTAAAAATAAATATATAAATAAATAAATACCGGGTAAAGTAACTACTAAGTGACTATTGAGTATATAAACCTGATTTATAACAGATGGGTGGAAGGTACAGTGTTAGTGATGATCATTAAAGAATCTGACTGCAGCAGGAAGGAAAGACCTGCAGAATCTCTCCTTCACACAGCGAGGGTGGATCAGTCTGTCACTGAAGCTGCTCTCCAGGGCAGAAAGGGCATCCTGCAGGGGGTGAGAATCATGGTCCAGCATA
>VUQH01040423.1:0-19069 GCA_015106775.1 Etroplus canarensis
GTCATACAAAAAAAATTTAAAAAAAAAAAAAAAAAAAAGTCGAACTGGCAACACGTAAAATAAATGGTAATAAATTAGTAACTAATCCACTTGAACTGGATGTATATCAAGAAATCAAGTGCAAATATATTTCTAAGAAGAGCAGTTCTAAAACAAGATTAAAAAAAAAACATGAAATTAAACTCTACTTGAAAACATGGGGACATAGTAGGTAGATCAAGGAAACAGCGCTCAGTCATTCCATGATATAACAAGCATTCAGTACAGCACGGCAGGTCATGGAAGGCAGAGCAGGTGTCCTTGCCCCACAGTCCTTGCAGTCTTAGCCTCTTTTACTCCATACCTGATTTTAGCATGGACATATCAGCCCCTGTTAATTTCTTCACTGGTGGTCCAGGTCCATCCACATTTTCCCCTTTCATTTCTGCTCATTACCAGGATATAGCCTCAGGCAGAAGCATGTGAAGCACCTGTAATTTAAAGCCCCAAAACTCATTTCATGTCACATTGCTTTGGTTTTGAATAGATGCCATCAGAAACAGGGGCAACTGAACATTTTGTTATTGTTCTGGTCACAAGCAAACATTGGAAATTAATGAATAACAGTATGGCATAATTTTTTTATTGAACAGTTTTGGTGACTTTAATTTTTTTAAGCTGCAGTATTAAAAGTGTAATTGTTTTTGTACAAAACAAAGAAAAAAATATTTAAACGCACTTATTTGTCTAAAGGAACATGACTGATGTGCATATGAATGGATGATTAGGGTTTGTATTGACAGTATGAACCTGAGTAGAGTGATTCCAGTAATCACATTACATGCACATTTATAAAAAATAAATACTTTACTACATTTTGAATGTGATTTTTGAAAAGGATTGGCAAAAACAGACAGCACATTTTATGCAGACTGAGATACAGCTTCACTGTGATGCAGTCTGTGATAATAGTGCTGTTAAAATTCCAATTCAGGAGCAGTGGCAGAGCCTGACAAATGACTGAAGCATCTTAAAAGCAGAAGCGATGTCGACATTTGCAAAACAAACAGCGAATGTGCAGCTGGTTTTCTTTATGGATGAAAAGCAAAGAGAGCCTGAGCCTTGTACTTGAATTTTCCGTGGAGTTCCTGTCAAAAGTCCTTAGATGAAAGAAGCTGATAAAACGGCCTTATCTCTGATCAAGGTCTATACCTTTTGAGCCAGCTTAATAGAAAACTGATAAAACTATCCTTGTCTGAGGAAAAATGTGCAGCACAGTAACTGTTTACTCTCTTGTCCTTAAAGGTTGTAGTTCAAAGACTTTTATTTTTTCTGATTAAATGAATGCCAATGATGTGATGTATCAAAGCATAATTTACAGACAGAAAGCACAGCTTCTATGCATGGCTATGTGACTTTTAAACATTTTTAAATATTAACATCCTCTGAGTCCTTAGTGTCATTTATTATTTTTGCTGTGTAATTATCACAAAAGCCTACCATGTTCATAAACAAGCAAAAGTAAAGGCTCAAATTGTACACGTTTTGTTTTCATGCCACGTAAAATGAATCCACTGACCGATAAATATTTATTTCCAACATTTTGTTCTTTCTGCGTGGGCACAGTACTCACCATCTATCACCTAAAAACTTTAAATGGGCTTGTGAGAGTATTTTAAGTGGCCCATTTTTAAGCTATTTCCAGGCACAGAAGGTAAATCTGTAAGTACTTTAAAGGAAATGAGACTAACTGCATGCCTCATGTAGCTTCAGCTGCAACAATTTCTCCCTTGACTACAGATCTATTGAAAGCGTAAAACCAAGCGTCTTTCCTCCCAGCTTTTCTGTTGTCTGAATTTCCTTTTTCCTTCCAGCCAGACACCAGCTACTCTACCAGATATTAACCTGGGCCAGCTATTCAGACAGTGCAAGGGGAGCTGATAATGGCCACTGTCACGGTCTGTCAGCAAGAGCAGGTAACGCCTGTGTGTCACCTTATTGTGATACTGGTCAGTTGGGGCTGAAGCCATTCCAGGGCACAACAGATGGGCTGCAAGCAGACTGAAACTGAAATGGCCAGCGTTTCTTTTCTTTTTTTTTTGCTCATACTTAAAATAGCAATCACCAAACACCTCACCTGCCAACTCAACTTTCAAACATATGGACCACAGAGGTAAATATTAGTACAATTCTTTCAGTGTTTCACCGTTAAATAAAAAAGTCATTCCTAGCAGGCAGACTGAAATTGTTGTCAAATGGCATCTGCTGTACACTGCTTACCCTGCACTATACCATAAACTGCTTTTCCTGCATCACATCCGTCTTCATGTACAACTTTGTGTTAGACTCTCTGCGATTCTCTTAACCCACACACCAGGGACAAGCTGCTTTATATCAAAAGGAAGTTGCTTTAGAGTGCAAACATTGTTCTCAACTTGCAACCAGGCTATACAATGCACTTAACTTCTGTATTTCACTCTACCTCTGAGAAATATTGCAGCAGCCACACTGCATGAGGCCAAGATGCCTGCCAGCTGCTGCCTAAATTGTAGTGACTAGAAGCAGAGAAATATGAAGACTGCTGTCAATCACACCAAGAAATCTCTGATTCCCTTTAAATTCAGATTGTAAAAAAGGACACACCACCACTTTTGTTTTCTCACGAAGACTAAGATTAACAATTGTTCATTGTCTTGAATCTGCAGGTATTTTATCTTGGATATAATGTCATCTCTCATAGGCAACCTCTAATCCAACTCATGCTTCCACAGCAACAAACGCAGTGGATCGCTTAAGACTTAAATGTACTGTAAAATTAAAAGAAATGGTTCCCTTGGGACAGACTGAACAAGGTTGCATGCTCACAAAGAAAGAGCAGAGAGGTACACAGAGACAAAATTAGCAAGTTAACACAGAATAACCTGAAAGAAATGAGAGGCTTATTTAACAGATTTGACATTCATCCAAATTGCATCCAATCCTGCAAGCCGCAAATGGTCTGAGTATTTTGGAAGCCAAACTGCACCAAGTCTGCTTAATTTCAATGGGCATGAAAGGAGTTAACTGAAGGGAAAAGCTAAAACAGTTACCATAATCTACACACATACAGGGCACACAGCTATGTAAGGCATGGCATAGATTTGCATATTTAGAGGCAGTTCTGCCTGAGCCCATAATCTCTGAGCAAGAATCCTGAACTGACTAAACTCAGTGGAGTGGGCTACTTATGACACTTAACTTCCACTGGCCACCATCATCTACTGGTTTTAATGTCTTTAAAGAGACACTTCAATGCAAAAAGTAAATATGAATATGAATTCCTCTGGCCTGTAGTGCTGTGTATTCCTCTAGATTATTTTGGTGTGGATCCAATGGCTGAGCTGGCAGAGGGGCTGAGTGGAAAGGCAGTGAAGAGTGAGCAGGCAGGCAGGAGTTTGAAGCTGAGTGTGGTCAGTGGAGCTGCAAAATAGGGTGGAGGAGACTGTGGCAGAGGGTTGGTTCAGTTGGCGAGCAGATGGCTGTAGAGTAGAGTGGGCTGTTGAATCTAACTCCCACAGGAAGGAACAGCATCACCGTGAGGAAAAACACAAAGAACAAAACTTAAAAATAATGCTGGCCTGAGAGTGTTGCTACTGCTTATGGAAGGAAAACCCTCTTCATAAGTGGTGCAGGAGTGGCCACAACTAGGCTCACTGGCTGGGAATTGTGTTGCTGCTAGCAAATCATATTTTTCTCATATAAACACAGATTATTACCCTCCACTCTGTTTCCACTTCAACCTCTGGGTTTCTACACTGTCTAAATTATTAGACGATATGCCCCTTGTCCGCTCTGGCTCAGTTTGTACTTTGCTGCTTTCTCTTGGTGATGGTTTTTTTCCAGCTACAATCAATTTCCACTTTCTGGGGCTGTTATTTTGTTTTTTTGAGGTTCACCTCAGCTAAGACCAATGTCCACATGTCTGCATGGCCCTGTTGTTTCGTTCTTACCTTGCAACACCACTTTGTTTTTCTGTTTCATTATAAGAGCCCCATTCGCTTAAATGACGAGATCCACCTCACTTCCAATTTCTTGTTAAATTCAGTTAACATCTCATCTCATTTTTCTTTTTAAATTATTATTCTTCCATGTTAGAGGTTTAAAAACCTATTTCCTCTCCGCAGTGTAGCACATTCAGTTGTACCCTTAGACAAGTACAAAGGCAAAAGCTGATCATTCCTGTGGGTGTTTTATACATTATCAGTGGTAACATCAGTCAATCTTACTTTTGCTTTGTAACACAAGCCTCTTTATGCCCTGCAAAGCTCTTATCACACCAAGTCTCAAACTTCAAATCTGCTCTCTCCCCCTCTCTGTGCATTTTCACATTATCACTTTCTTTATTTTCATTTGCAAAGAAGGAACCCATTTTATTTTTTTCTAATTGGACATTTTTTAAATCGGTGCTGGAAGTCTTATTGTTGCTTAACAGCACCTTCAAAGTATACACATTTTAACTTGTCTTATTTCATAAATGTGTAAAATCTATAGTTTGCCAACCACAACTTTTGGTTTCTATACTTTAGTTTTTGTACTCATTAAATAAATGAAATATTTAATGTCTCTGTTAGCAAGCTTTAGAAAATCTGGAGTGCAGATTGAGTTTCCACTGGGCAGGATTAATAAAAGGAAAAAACAATAGCTCACACACTATGGGGCTCCAATTTGGCCTTTTCATTGCATCAAGAAAACCGTTCTTCAGATATTTGCTGAGATGAAGAAAGAAGTGTGCTTGAGGCATCAGATTTTCTGTTGCTTGCTTTTGGTCCAACACCTGCCCCCATTTTGGTGTGAAAGTGCATGTCTTTGTTTTTTTCTAGTTTTACCACTGGACACAGTCAGGGCAGCTGTTTTAGCATTTTTTGCAGTGTTAAGTTAATCAACAGTTGACTTCAGCATCATATTAAGGTGACAGATACGAGTGCTATCACTTTTATTTTCTTTTAAAAAGTATTTCCTTAAAACAGAAGAAGCATAAAAATGCAAAGAGAACAGCATGTAAATACAGCATGATACACTAAAAACGCCATAATCCACTTGGATCTGTGTGGTTCCAGGTGGCACACAAAGTTGCATTTCACCTGTAGGGTGGACCATGATGGATAGAATACACAGAGAAAACTGGAGCGGAGCTGACAGTGTGATGCTAAAAACAAGTTTTGGGATCACAAGGAAAATGGGTCTGAATGAAAGATGATCCCTTTCCTTCCTGACTGTGTCCTCCTCCCTCTGTGCACTTTCAAACTCGACATGGGTTTGATATTTTATGCCGTTACACTCATCAGCTTCCTGAACCCGAAAATGGCACCAGGTTTGTTTTTGTTTGTTTTTCAATGCAGACAAAATGGAAATAAGCAAAGTATGTGTGATGAATATTGAGCAGGTTTAAGCAACACATGCATATTCTTATGTAAACATGCATACATAAATTAGTATGTAAATGATGAGCATTTTTGCTTATGTCTCACTTATCTGCTTCATTACCAGTTGTTCAGTATCTTTATTAGCATAAGGATTGTCCTCCAAATTAAAGAGGCATTCTTCAACTGGGATTGAGTTTACTTACACATTCAGCTATAGTGTTTTCTTAAAACGTAGATAACATACACGAACAAGATTTGTGTAAATATCTATCAAATCAGTGACAGCAATTCTAACCTTGTGTTGTCCCAAGTAATTTAAAAGACTCAACTGAACAGAAGGTCTTTGTTATTTTATTTATTATGTATTCATTTGATTCTTAGTTTCATTAAGATGTATTTGTATTCCCGCCTCCCTCCTTTTTTAACTGACAAACCCCATTTCCAGAAAATCTGGGATATTTTCCAAAATACAATAAAAACAAAAATCTGTCATGTTACTTCACATGAACCTTTATGAAACTGACAAAAGTACAAAGAAAATATTTTCATTAGTTTTACTGACAAATTGTATTTTGTAAATATGCATAAATGTAGAATTTGATGGCTACAACACACTCAACAACAGCTGGGAAAGAGTTAAAATAAAACTAAAAAGTGCATAGAATATTCAAGTAACACCAGTTAGGAAGACTCCACACTAAGCAGGCTAATTGGGAGCAGGTTAGGGTATTATGATTGGTATAAAAGTGGCATTCATCAAAAGATTCAGTATTCGTAAGCAATGATAGGTCCTGGCTTACCCATTTGTGCCAAAATTTGTGAGAGAATTGTTAGTCAGCTCAAAAGAAACATTTATCAATGCAAGACTGCAGATAATTTAGGTCTTTCAGCATCTACAGTGCATAATATTGTGAAATGAATCAGTGGCATCTTACGGTGTAAAAGGCAAGGTTGAAACCCATTGATGAATGCAGATGATCTTCGAAGTCCTCAGGCAGCACTGCCTGAGAAACCACCATTCTACTGTAACATATAAAGTCACAAGGGCTCAGGAGTACTTTAAAAAAAACATTGTCACTTCATCCAGAATTGCAACTTAAAACTGTATTTCACACAGAGAGAGCCATACATGAATTATTTTGGCAAAAATGTTGATTTCTCTGGCTCTGAGCTCATCTCAGATGAACTGAAAGACTTTAGAACCATGTGCTGTGGTCAGACAAGTCCAAGGTGAAATGACCATCCACATTAGAAAAAAGCCTACATCTATGATGTACTGGGGAGCATCAGCACACACAACATGGGTGAGTTGCATGTATGCAAAAGTTCCTGAGGCATATTAGGGTTTTTGAGTGAAATCAAGGTGCTGTCTCTTCCCAGGACATATGCGCTTATTTCAGCAGGACAATGCCAGACTGCATTTTCCTTAGGCTACAACAGCGTGACTTTGTAGAAACAGAGTATGTGTGCTTGACTTCCCTTCTGAAAGTTCAGATCTGTCTACTCTTGAAAATACATGCCACACCTTGGAGAAAAATCAGACAATGGGCTAAGGACTACTGAGCAGCTAAAGTGCTATATTAAGCAGGAGTAGACAAGATTTCCAGTTAAAAAAAAAAATCAACAATTAGTATCCTCAGTTTCAAAACAATTACAAAGAAAGGTAATGTAACACAATTGTAAACATGCCTCTGTCCCAACTATTTTGAGTGTGCTGCTGCCATCAAATTCTAAGTTTGAGCAAATTTTCAAAATACAGTTAAGTTGGTCTGTAGAGCTATTGAAGATCTTTTCTTTGTACAGCTGTCAGTTAAAGGTTCACTTGAATTACCACTGCAAAGATTTCTGTTTTCATTGTGTTTTGGAAAATATCCAATGTTTTCTGGAAATGGAGATTGTATTTAGGTCAACCAAACATGTGTATACTTGTTCATGAGTTATTTTTATTTTACCACCACAGAACATGACCTTGTTCTGTTTAACAGTAGGAGTTTTTGAAATATTGTAAATTCTAGCCAATTTTGTTCCATTGTGTTTAAACCCAAAAACACACCGGATCTCAGTATATTACATCATCACTGAAGTTTAACCAAGATTATACAAGAATAATTTCATGTTATTAATATGAAGATCCTGCTGTCTCATAAATTGAAATTTGTGTACCCAAGCATTCAGATGCACATAGCTACCATATAATCAAAAAAACTCATCTTACTAACTTGTAATTTCACTTCAGATTTTAATTTCACTTCAGCTTATCATAAAATCCTCAGACTTCCTGCTTTTATACATGACACACTACAGCAGGAATCATTTGGATATCCTGGCCATGCACTACACAGTCTTCCAGTCCTTTAGATGGTCAGGCAAATGATGTTTATGTACGAGGTAAAACTGTTTCAACTTATGACTTCCACAGGTGAAACTAAAACTACTTCATTAGCACTCATCATTATACAGTATGTTTATAGCAAAAAGCACCTTTGGCAGCTTGTCTAAATTTCCCCAAGGGGCCACCCCAGCAAATCCACATCAGTAATTTTGCACTATTTTTACACCAGAAGCCCTTCCTGACACAATCCTCTAATGGTGGGAGGGATTTGTACCAGGGACTTTTTGCTTGCAAAGCAAATATGTCAAACGCTACACTATGGAGGTAGTATATACTTTGTACACACAGGCGAATCATGTTGTGCAGTGTTAAAAAAATACTTTTTGGGACTTCACCCAGTTTATACCTTTTTTATTTGTATTTTCTTCAGAAGCTGAAGAACCCTAAACAGATTTTTTTTTTTTAGATTATGCATAAACTTTACACCAGAACACATAAGACAGAACAGTGAACTACTGGTCAGTTTCAACCACAGTTTTGGTTCTAGTCAACCCCACAAATCCAGAGAGAAAGGCAAATGTCATACACTTGTACTTAAAGGAAAATGAAGAGCAACTTGAAGCTTGCATTATTTATATGTAGGGAATTTGTACTAAAAAAGCATGGGAAAATTATAAGTTTGGTCCTGGATGGGCCAGCATGGTGGAGAGAAAAGAAATGAGTGAACTTAAAGACTTCCTAAATTTTAGAGACTGTAAAACTGTAACTGCAAATTAAATTTAATGGTTGTTAATAGGAATTAATAGCCTAAGTTTATTAAACTTTAGCAAATGCTATAATACATTCCAAAGCTAATGAAAAATTAAATAACCTAACACCTGACTAGAGTTAAATCACGGTAATGGGTCAATAGAAAGTCTTAAGCTTTTTTTTAACTCAATCTATATAGATGTTTTAATGATTTGAACATGATTTATTACAGTCTTCACTGAGGTCATTATGAGATGAATGTTAATGCAGATAAACTCTATTTCCATTAAGGAGAAGAATCCCCATATACAGTACCTGAAAATGCATTCACAACCTTAGATATTTTTCTCCTTATGTTAGTGGAATCATGGTCAATATAATTTGCCTTTTAAAAAAAGTTTAATGTCAAAGTGAAGAGATTTCTACAAAGTAACAAAAATTCATTAAAAAATATCATGTAAAGTAAGTGCATAAATATTGACTGCCTACGAGTCAATATTTAGCTGCAATGTCACCATTAAGTCTGTGTGAACAGGTCTCAATCAGGCTTGCGCATCTGGACAATACAATTTCACTCCATTCTTTGCAAAGTAGCTCAGCCTCTGCCAGGTTTCATTCATCTTATCCTCTACCTTTACATGCCTTCTAGGGCCTGCAGCTGAGAAGGATCCCGCTACCACGATGTTTCATGGTGAGAGATGGTGTGTTTGAGGTGATGTACAGCGTTTAGAGTCCATCAAACATAGCCTCTAAGTCTTATGGCAAAAAAGCTCCATTTTGGGATCAGATGAAAGCCCCGTCTTCCAGTTAACCTTAGAGTCCCCCATATGCCATTGGGCGAACTCTTGTTGAGATTTAATGAGACTTCTTCAAAGGTGGCTTTCACTTGCTACTCTCCCATAAAAATTTGACTGAATAATGTGGACAACAGTTGTTGTATGCAGTGTCCCTAATCTCAGCTGCTAAAGCTTTTAACTCCTTCACAATATTCATAGACATCTCGGTGGCCTCCCTCGCTATTGTCCTCCTTGCATGGTCTCTCCATTTTTGAGGGCTGTCTGTTCCAGACAGATTTACATAAGTGCCATATTCCCTACATTTCTGAATGATGGATTTAACTAAACTCCAGGGGCTGCTCAGTGACTCGGATTTTTTTTTTTTGTATTTGTAGTCTGACTTATAGTTTCTAATGACCTTTTCTCTAAGTTGTTTTGAGTGTTCTTTTGTCTTCATGGTGTAATTGTAGTCAAGAATATTGATTAACCAGTCACCGGGCCTTCCAGACACACACATCTTTATACTGCAATCACTTGAGACACATTCACTGCACTCAGAGCATTCAGTGCAGTAATTGTGGGATTACTAGCACCAACTGGCTGTACCCCTGTTGAATTAGGTCAGTCACTTTTAAAGGGGGGATATTTATTTTTATCATATGTTTTTAATTCAATGTAATTATAATATAGTTATAATTACTTTGTAGATATGTTTTCAATAAATATCTAAAAATAATTTTTTGGGGGGGTGCAAATTATTTTCAAAAAGCAAATTTATATTGAAATCCATAAAAAAAGACAGAAGGCAAAAAGACAGAAGGCAGAGCTGGAGGTGGCAGAGTTGAAGATGTTGAAGGGATAGGGTGACATGGAGGCAGATGATCCACTGAGGCAACCCCCTAACGGGAGCAGCAAGAAGAAGAAGGAGAAGATAAACTAAGAGTCTGTATCTAAATCAAATAGAAATCCCAATATCATTAATAATATCACACCTTTGTTAAGCTACTTTTTAAATATCTAAATGGCTATAATGAAAAGGGTCTTTACAATACTAACACCTGTGCCATAAATACTACTTTTTACAAAGCTTATTTGCTGGAATTGTCAGGTGATAATTCTGCTTTAATTATTGTGGTTATTGTTGTAGTTGGTATTTGTTTGGACTGCAATTTAGTGAGACATGTTCCTACATTTTCCCTCATGTATGATAATGGATCACTTGAACACTGTGGAGCAGATTAAACTGAGTAAAGCTGCCTGTGTGCTACATTCTTTTCTTCTGTTTTTCATCTGTCTTAAATCAATAATTTCAATCAGGGCTGTCAGTGTTTCTCCTGACAGTGATTCTTTGTGACCTTGACATAAGTTTAACAGACAATTACAGTTTCACACTCTGTCCACGGAGGAACAATCATTATCATTGACAGGCTGTACACGAGTCATGAAATAAATGTCCACGAGGGTTTGCCTTTCTTAACAGAAACTCAATATCTACAAGACCAAAAAAAAAATCATTCTAGGCTATTTCAAACCAGTAAACATCCAATCCCCTCAATCTATGAACCCACTTTAATTTATGGCTATTCTCTTCTGCACAGTTACTGATCAGTATGCCCCAGGTTGCTTGACATAGCAGCATACAGGATTTTCAGTATATTGACTGTGTTGTAATGACAGTGCTTAGAGCACATGAAAAGCTGGCTGTGCTGTGGATAGGCAGGGGGGTGAAGCTGACACACTGAGTCTTGGGACTGGCTGGGAATCCAGCAGCTCCAATTTGACAGGCTTGATTTGGTTTGGTATGTGCGGGGTATTGGCCTCCACAAAACTGCTTTGAGATGCAATTCTCAGAGATGACATGGCTAGGCCCAGGCTTCTTTATGTCAAAGTTCTGGGTAGAATGTAGAAGTCTGAAAAGCCTTTGTAAAATCTGCTCAGCTATACAAGACATCCTAAGAAAGTTTAGACTTTCATAACTTACCCAGTATCATCACTGGGGTCCACCAACTTGGTAAGACACAGGGTGATCTGAAATACATTTTTAAAGGCACTGTTGCCCCTTTGTTCCTGACTGATGTCGATAACAGGGCTGGAGTTTTTTTTGCAATGTATCAGAAACTGAACCACAGTAGTTTTATTTCATTAGGACATGGATCATGGCGTGCTGCCAGTCATAAGCAGTCTGAAGCCATCTCACTGAAAGCCTTAAAGAAGATTGCAGTTAATGTGAAAATAGACCGGATACCAAGGTGCAAGGAGCAGCATGTTTAGCTGTATTAGATGCCTGAGTGTTTGTGCATGTATTTCATTGCTAAGCTCTCACTTGCCACAGCACTTGATGGTGCGCCAACATAGTTACTTCAGCCAGAAGAGGATCTTTCGTTTCTGTTGTTGATCCTTAAAGTATTTTAATGGAATTTGAAGTAGAATCATTTTATGGGTGCCCATTACATCAGTTTCATGTAAGCAATGAGATGTCATGTCATTGCAAATGCAGCTTGTTAAAATTTGTATATTTTAATAAGCTGACAAAAACTGAAAATATTTGGGGGGTTTTGTGAAGTGGATAAAAACTACTTTACTTTTTTTTGCAATACCAACATGTATCTGTGCTAAAAGCTATTCACAAACATGTGTAGTACACAAAAATATATGTAGTTCATTTGCATGTGCAGCACTCCACCTTCTATTTGTGCAGGTAAATGATTTTCAAAATTGCCATCTCATTTGAAAGCAATTTTTGCAGTCAACCAATAGTAAAGTATCAGTAAAGGTCCATTTAGAGCTGCATTTTCAGTGTGGATAATATTTACATATTTCCATTTGTTTGATTAATTCTCTCCATTATGCCCATTTTTAACAGTATTTTTACTTCATGCCTTATTGCTTTTATTTCCTTATCAGTTGGGAGAAACCATCTTCAGCATCATAAAATAACAGGATGTTTTTCTCTGTCACTATTGACATTTACAGTTCCAACCTGTACCATGTTTTTGTCTGATTAAAAATGAGCAAAAAATGAGTAAAAAGCTACTTTGATAGTAAAAGTGACAGTAGAAGTGGTTTGTTTGGTATTACCGTCATAGGTTACAACACAGCTGAAATGTCTAACCAGTCTGCAGAATGAGAAGCAAGCCAACATAGGGGAAATACTGTAGCTTTCATTACTGTGCATCACATTCCAGGTGTATCAAAATTAGTACAAAGATTATTTAGTGCCAAAATGTTCATGGCAGCTGAGCTAGAATATCTCCGGCACACTGAAATAGTTGAAACATAAGCACAGAATTAATAGTGATGGTCTTTTTTTCCTGCCCTTTAAACTGTAAGTGGAAACCCCTTGAAAATCTTAATGACTGCACATACAAGTGCTGATTAATGTGTGAGCTGGCTCACATTCCTTTTAAAGGAGATGCACACAAAATAATGTAACCATGTAATAATGTGAAATGTAACCAGGAATATTTACACTTTTGAAGGAAATTGGGTAAAAAGTTTTTCACCTCAATCTGTGACATTTCAAGTTATCCTTTTGCAGCACAATGATACAACTAATCATGATTTTTAATTGATTGATAATCTCAGTATCACTAATGTGTTCCTGTGAAAAAAACCCTCAAACACATAGAGTCATTATCAGGGAATCAGAAATTGTTGCAGGATGTTTAACTGGATAGCCAGAACTTTTAAAATACACAACTCTCCAAGTATGGATTTCATTTATATAAAATATGTTATAAAATTATCTCCTTAATGAGCCTTCACTTTCCTGAATGCAGTGTGCTTCAAAAGAACAATAAGAGAGACCATGCATGTATACAGTGAGCTCAATACAGTAAAATCTCTCAACTGTGCTGCCACTTTTCCCAGTGATCATTAGGAGTATCGCAAATAAACAAATCCCCTGAAAGGCATTTTTGCCACAGATGGCAATACATGAGAAGTAAACCAGTTGCAATTACATTTGAATACTTCCGTTGCTCTTTACTTCCTTTGTAACTCAGCTTTTGAGAACTACACAACATGGGCAAAATTACTGGGCTACCTACAGCTTTCAGAATCAGAACCAGAATCATTTATTAGTCCCGGGGGAGGGGATTGTTGATTCTTTTATGACATCCCATTTTGAATTCATAGGCATTAATATGGAGTTGTTCCTGCTTTGAAGCCATAACAGCTTCCACTCTTCAGGGAGTGCTTTCTACAAGATTTTGGAGTGTCTCTGTGGAAATTTTTGCTTATTCATCCAGAAGAGCATTTATGAGTTTGGACACTGATGTCAGATGAGAGAGCCTAGCTCACAATTTATTTCTTGTGTGATGGTGTTGATGTCGGGTCAGTCTAGTTATTCTGCATCAAACTCTTCAAACCATGCCTTTATGGACCTTGGTTTGTGCTCTAGGGCTCAGGCTTCCTGGAACAGAATGGGCCTTTCCTAAACTGTTTCCACAACACTGGAAGCAAAGAGTTGTCCAAAATGTTTTGGTAAGCTATTGCATTAGGACTTCCCTTCACTGGAACTACGGGGCCCAGGCTAACCCCAACATAAAACAACCCCACAACATTATCCTTCCTCCACCAGACTTTGCACTTGGCACAAGTGTAGTCAAGCAGGTAATGTTCTCCTGGCAAATGACAAACCCAGACTCATCCATCAGACTGCCAGATAGGGAAGCGTGATACATCATGCCACCAAAAATGTTCCTATTGCTCCAGAGACCAGTAGCAGCATGCTTTACATCAATCCATACTGCACTTGACATTGTGTTGGGTGATTCAAGGCCTGTGTGCAGCTGCTTGGCCATGGAAACTCATTCCATGAAGCTCCCAGCTTAGTTTTGTGCTGTTGTTAATGCCAGAGAAAGTTTGGTATACTGAAGTTATTGAGTCAGCAGAGCATTGGTGACTTTTACGCATTATGTGCCTCAGCACTCGGAAACCCCACCATGCACCTTTACGTGGTCTGCTCAGATTTAGATTCTAAATCTCAAGAAACTCCCAACAAGTTTATTAAATAGTGAAACAGCTCTTAATAATTCAGATTTACATTTAACACATCACAGCTTTTAAAGCAACTGGCCTTTATTTCCAACACCTGGCTTACCTATTGGTTGATTAACAGGTATGACCCAATACTTTTATCTATATAGTGTATGTCTAGGAAATTGGGTAGAACCTACGCAATTCTCACTTTCTCAAATAGTAGTGGCAAAAGTATTAAAGCAAAGCACTTCACAAAGCATGCCCCTGTCTGCAACTGTACACTTCTGTAGATTCCCTGGGCATGAAGACAACAAGATGTTTGCCAGAAGTGAATGAAGAACATGAGGTATAACAGTACTGCTACTACTCACAGAGACCAGTACACTGCCTTGCTTAACACTGTGAAACAAGTGAGTTTGACCATGTTAATACAGCTTCACTTGATAACATTACTGGGCTAAGACTTTCTCTGGGAGCTGTGCTGGTACAGAATAAATTATTTCAACTAATTGGCTTAACTAGGGAAACCTAAAAAGCACAAAGTTAGCAGACAAACACACGCACCTTCAGTATAAGGAATGAGCACCTACATAAGGTCATCCTTTCAGCTACCCACACTGTTGTCACTGTCACCATTAGCAGTATACAATGTGCCTCCCACTTGCGCACACACCACAGTAAAGGCAGAACACTGCTAGATAGTGAAAACACACAAATTGATTCACCGATTCAATTTTTTAGGAGTCCTCCATGAAATTAATATTGGCTTTTGCTCTGCTATGGGTTTTTAATCAACTGAGATTCTTGGTTTTTATTTGTAAAACAAAGAAAAAAATTCTATTTAGTTAGTCATCTCACTGTAGTCTATGGGCTGAGCCAAACATGTGGGCAGAGCTAGCAAGGAAGCACTAATGCATGTGTAGTGGACCACACAAACCCTGAGGTTCAAAAATACGTTAGACTTTGTTATCCAGTGCAGTAAAACATCCACAGTCATGGAAAAGACATGGAAATATCTTAGTACAAGTATTTTAGGTTAAATAAAATTTAAAGATTGTTTCTGCAGCAGTGCAAATGCATTACAAAGATCGTGCTACAGGATTACTGCTGAGCGTATCACTATAAATGCAAAGGATCTAAAGCCTCACTGGTTTCAGAATGTCAAGATTTAACATTTTCAACACTGTTTGCTGAAAAAGTTTAAGCTGCCTACATTTTTACAGTCCAATCAGTGTAGCAGGTCAGAAAATGCTAATGAGCCATTTTGAAACACTGTGGCTCATTTTGGAAAGCACTGACGAACGACCTGCAGTAGGACTTTCTGAATCCTTCCTCCTCC
Organism: Etroplus canarensis; assembly: GCA_015106775.1. NCBI lineage: Eukaryota > Metazoa > Chordata > Actinopteri > Cichliformes > Cichlidae > Etroplus > Etroplus canarensis. The sequence continues at coordinate 15,562 of VUQH01040423.1, forward strand.
TATCACTGGCAATGTCACCATGGCAACATCGGCAGGTGGCCATGAACCGAGCCTCGATCCGTGTGTGCTTTCGTCCACTGAAACTTTAAAAAGTTTCCTGAGGCAGTCATGTTGAAGTGCAGTGAAGTAAACTAAAATTAATCCAAACATATCTGCCTTTGGCTTTAAGCAGTGGCTGTGAATATATACAAAGTTAAAGGGAAGGTGATGTTTAAAAAGTGACTCTGTGGAGGTTTGAAGGTTTTTATTTTCATAATCCACTGAGACCTAGATGCAACAGCTTGAAGAAACCTAAATGGTTCTGAAAACTACTCAAGAAGGCTAATGCATATGAATTAAAAGTAATCCGTGCACTTGGAATAACGTGTATGTGTTTCTCTGTATCCCCAGAATTCTGCTACCTTCTCTTTCAACTCTTTTTCATCTATCTTCTCTATATAGCTCGTCTGCCTTTCTCTTTGAAGTCACTTTGCTACTTTATATTTTTAATGAAATCAATCCTGAACTGAATCCACACAGCTGTATTCTTGTCTTCTGCTCTCCCCACTATGAACTCAGTCCAGAGGAAAGAATAGCTCTGCAGAGCTTCAGAGGAGACTTCAAATACACTGTTATTCCTTCAGACAGGCAGCATATAAATAAATATTCAGATAGGACGTAACATCTGACTGAAGCTCATAACTTGTCCAAAGGCATAGCCTGAGCATGATGATAAATGTGACATCGGATGTGAAACTAGCCAAGAGAGTGTTGACTTAAACACTTCAGCATAAATACTGGAGACATATTTTGACCAATTTGTCAGTTTCATAAAATGTCAGCTTCTTTCCTCAGCTATTGTTCAGCTTTTATGTCTCACTTTGGTGCTCTTTTAAACTGAAACTACCTCAATCAATTCTGCTCTTCAGCCCAACACCCTCTGAATGAAACCTTACAGCAGCAAATCCCCCTCGAGCAACACAGAACCACCTGACAGCTTGTATTACAGAGAAGCTGTGCCAGCCACTTCTCGGACATGGCATTTGAAGGAATAAGCAGTTGATTATCGCTTGGGAAAATGCTTTTCTTTCAGCTTTCTTATCAGAGACGAGGATGACCTTCAGAGTTGTGTGCAAGGAGGGGGGAGCCATCAGATTAAATTACAGGCTGCTGCCCTTGTCAGTGAAGTCCTGCTGGTGGTTATGACAGGGGGTGTGATCCTCTCTCTCCTTCTCTCTCATATACACACGGCTTCTTATGAAATGACACACAGCACTAAAGGCTATAATTATTACTGTAAGCTAGGTAGGCAAGTACTAGATGTAAATGAGACAGAATAAAAAATTACAGGTATAGATTAACTCATAAAATAACTGAATATATCACCTTCAATGGGACACCTAAATCTATTTTGTAATTTATTATCATAAAGGGTTTAACAAAAGGCAGAATAAACAGGAACAAAGTCATGGTGTTTACCCCACCTACTCCAGCCCACCTGACACACTGGGTCACAGCCTGTCATCGAGTGAGCAGAGAAGTCAAGGCCCGCTTACAATCTCTTCTAACCCTCAACCTTTTCTTTCATAAGTCACTCACCGTCAGTCACATCCACAACTCACAGTCACAGCGATGCTATTTTTTTTCCTCCTCTGTCAGCTCCTCTCAGACTATTCTCCATCCCAGGGACTAGATGGGCACATTTTAAAGAGCAATAACTAAAATTTTTACTGGCCCCAGAACAGTAAATGGCCACCATCCATCTTCAAGGGAGCTGGATATGTTGTTGATCAATACCAATCACTTTAGGATCACTTCAACAGGCGCTGACATTCCTCACTTTCTAAATGTTATGCTCCGTTTTGGAATCCAATCACAATTTTCAGCTCTTCTACAAGGGGATGATGGTGCTGCAAGGAAGGAACTGTTACAGAGGCTAAAAACAACCTTGAAAGATGCCAATAATGAAAGCATTACTGTAAGATGATTTATAACTTTATTAGATGAATCGGTTTGTGGAAGCCCACAAATTATAACTGGGTCTGACCTGAGCACACATTTGTCAAGTCCAAAGTACAGCAGTTGATATATTAGCAACACCTTGAGACCCCAGTCTATGAGTAAATAAGTCACCAGTCAGCCAGGGATTGTAGGCAGCACTGGTCTTCGGTCAGTAACATCAATCACTGTTTTCAAACTAATGTTTCCAAGTCCTATTGTTAAATTTTAATTTACAAACTGAACTTCATGTTTTCTTCAATATGACCTGTAATTAGCGACTGAGTCCATAAAGCCATTAGAGAGTGTTTACTGAGGTCACAGAGCAAGAGAACAAATGGACGTTTTCCCATGGACTTATTTACAACTAGAAGGGTTTTTGCAACCAGGGTCACCGCCTCCTTCTGGACACTGAAAAGAATGCAGGTTTAAGACATTTCTGGGTAGGTTTCATTTTTCAGACCCAGAAGCTACATCCATCATTTATATACAGTTTTAACTGTGAGCCAACATTTTTGATGAGCCACCTGTCACAGCAAGGGCGACAGGTGTCCTAGTTTATATGGTAGTGCACAGAATTTTTACCATTTGTCCTCCCATCCCACATCTTTTACAGAAGTAAAACATGTCTCCTACAAAAGCCTTCATCTCTGGATGCATCTCTTCTAAAACTGACAGAACAGCTGCTGAAATAAACACTGACAGTCAAAACTGTTAATACTTGTAACGCACATCTAAACTTCACCAAAGCTTTAACGCTTGGAGATCAGGACTGGGACCTTGGGCAGTTCACTAAGGATCTGTATCATAATTCTCACTACAGTGTTCAGGGCCAAAAATCCCACAGTTTCTTTAGAAGGAGGTTACAAGAATTAAGATCTGTATTCCCATCAGAGTCTAGGTTTCCGTAAGGAGACTGGGAGTAGCTGCTCCACTACCAGAGCAGTGAGACCTCCAGCACACAACGAACACCACACTCAGTTAACATAAATACATTTATTAAAACATAAACATATTAATTGGACACAATTTTGGACAATAACCCTTTGCAAAAAAAACAACCAAAAAAAAAAAAACCTGAGCTCAGGGAATGGAAAGTGCGTCGTTGGGGCCCTTATTTTATCCCTACCGCTCGACTGGAACGGCACAGCTACTGCAGCATCCACCCGCAGCAACAACCACTCTCCAGGCAGGATGGTCCAGGGTTGCCAGATGGGACCGTCAGCAGAATCCCATTCAATGGAACAGAACACCAAGAAAATACTCCACAAACCAACCTACACAGAAGTGTGCAGGGAAATTAACCAAATATATAACAGTGGTGGATTTCAACATCTCGCAGCAGCTAACTTACCAGAGGGGTCCATGCAATGGCAAATGCCTGTCGGATTCGGCTCAGCCTCAAATGTGCACCGCTACATGACCTCTCTCTTCAACAAAACATTAAAACATCAGTTTCAAACACAAATATGTTGTAAACTTATCTACAGCGACTCCTGTTGAACATACCAGGGTTTCAGCTCACAGAGGG
>VUQH01040431.1:0-21498 GCA_015106775.1 Etroplus canarensis
CGTTGTTTTTCATGACCTGCCAGGTAGCGTCCGGGAAACCAAAGTTTTTGGGTTCCGGGGGGAGTATCGTCGCAGGGCTGATGCTGCAGCTGGGAGGTTTCTGGGGGCGCCGATCTCAGCTTGCTGTGTGGACTGGGCCTTCAGTCCTCGGCGTCGCCTGATGCCGGTGGCCGGGGAAGAGGATATCACGGGCGGGGTTTTGTGCTGGGCCTGAGGCAGGCCCTGGCCGGTCAGCATTAATCCTTGTATGGGGCACCGGGTCCTGGGGGAACGCTATTTCGTTTCACTGTGTATTTATATGTAGTTGAAATGACAATAAAATAATCCAATCCAATCCAAGAAGACCAAGCTGGAGGAAAACCTGGAAAAGTGGCATGATAGACTGGAAAGGAGAGGAATGAAGGTGTTGAGAGTGAAGACAGAGTACATATGCCTGTACGGAGTGTCGACTGGAAGTATACAAATGCAAGATCAACAGCTGCCAGAAGTGACAGAATTCAAGTACCTTGGAAGTGTGACACAGGCATTTCAGTAGCGATCAACCGAAAGATCTAATCAGGATGGAACAATTGGAAGAGGGTGTCGGGAGTGATGTGTGACGGGAGGATGCCGGCCAGAGTCAAAGGAAAGGTCCACCGGACTGTGATCCAGCCCACCATGCTTTATGGACTGGAGACTGTGCCCCAAACGAAAAAGAGCACCAAAAAGTTGGAGGTGGCGGAGATGAAAATGTGCAGATGGGCAAGTGGTGCGACCCGGAGAGACCGAGTGAAAAATGAAGGGATCAGAGAGAGAATGGGAGTGGTGAACATCGGAGTGAGGTGCCGAAAAGCGAGATTGAGTTTGATTTTTTGACCCACCCCTACTGGACAGGCCACCAGTCTGTTGCAGGGCCAACGCAGAAGTGCTTGAAGTAGGGGTGTCACCAGACCTGCTACCTTTTGATGCCAAAATTCTGAAAACGTAATGGTACCTGCTCTTTATTTAGTATCAGTCGTAACAAAAGCTACATATGTACCAAGGCTGAAATTCCTTCTGAACTGATGGGGCCAGCGTACAGCTAGAAGCGTTCCAGTCTATCCTTACATGCTGAAGAAGAAGAAGAATACCCACAAACTACAAATGGCACAGCAAAAACTAAATGTGAAAGATGGCAACTAATGCAGTTGCTGTGATATTCCTGCCCAGCTTGTTAATAAGAGAGGCAGTTGGGAGTCAGGCACTGGAAGCACTTTGCGTTTGAAGCGTAAGATGGCCAAGGAGGCATAACTGATTCACCATCAGTAACATGCAGGCCCAGACAGAGTTTTCTGCCAGGGGGAAAATCTGTGGAAATCTGCAGAGTGTTTTCTGCTTCTTACTTCATTGACGATTAGTAAAAAACATCTTTTTCATTGCAAACAGCTTTTTCACACGAGTCAGAGTCACAGCAACGTACACCAGTAACAGAGAGGCGAAAAAAGCCAACATTTACCTAGCAAAACACTCTTCTTTGAACTCTTCAGAAAATCTGCAGAAAATTTAAAGACTCTCACTGTTGTTCCTCTCTCCTGACCTCCAATGACCTCCTCCATTAATATTGATGATGATGATGATTTAAACCAAAAAATTTCAAATTTGGATTCATATGACCTGTTGCCACTGATTTTCCGCCCAGTTCTTGTGTAATGTGGCATACCTCAGCCTTTCCTCCCTGTTACCCTTCCTTACGAATGGCTTCTTGACAGCCACCCTGCCATTGAGACCATTTATGATGAGGCTTCGGCTGAATCATCTGAAGGTCCAGATGCATCTGTCAGGTCCTGTGTCAGGTCTTTGCTAGATTTTTTCCTATTTCTTAAGGACATGACTTTTAGTTACTGACTTTCGGATAGTAGTTTAGGCGCGACACATCTTCTTTTGTCCTGTACTTGTCAAGTTCCTTCAGATTTTTTAAGGAAAGTCAGGTACAAGGACTGGACTGAAAACTAGTAAAAAAGCAGCCAGCGTCCAAAGAAAAACTCTGAAAGACCTTCAGAAAGCCTGGAGAACCAGACCACTTTAAAAAAATCCAAGAAAGTCTGGCTCCTCGGAGGCAAAATATAAAGAAATGAGGGGTGGTTAAAGACTTTTGCACAGCAGAATATATTTGTTAATGGCACTAAACAATAAAGACTGAAGAGTAGCTTTACAATAAATTACGCATTCTTCCATCCTTGAATAGCTCCTGTTTTTTAGATGAAATGTTTGTACTGTGGATTTCTCTGTGATTCTCTCCTGAGTCCGGCATCATAAAACAAAATAAATGTAGTTTCACTGCAGTCTTCTGAACCAGTGATTAGATTTATCCTTTTTAATATATGTGTTCCACTGATTGCGGCTTGAAATAGACCCTGGCGTCCTGCTTCCTCATCATGTTCGCTTTATGTTGTTACATTAAAAAAGGGAGAGTAGATTGTTTGTAAAGGAGAGGGCTACAGTGGATACATGTTAATGAAGCTATGGGCTAAAAAACTGCTTAAGGTTAAAGATGGCAGCAATAAAAGCAGCCCGATGACCACTGGCTGGCTCCATATTCGCCCTCGGTGCAGGCTTGGCCTCCGCTGTGAGTTTAGGGATGACTGCTCCTTAGCAGGAAGTGGCTGAGGAGGAAATGCCTTTGTGATGAGAGGCAGCCAGATCTCTGCTGACTCTCCCTGCCTGTTGCATTTCCCTCAAAGCACCGCCTTTAATACATTGTTCACATCTGTTCGCTCGCAGTTCAAGAAGGATGCTCAAGACTCACCAACAAAGAAGGCCCCAGAAAAAAGATGCAACATATACAGTTTAGTATCAGGCTCCTTTCTTATTTTGAAATGATAACAAAACAAGCCTCAATAATTGTGCTGCGTGGTTCCACCGCTGCGTCACATTTAAAGGCGCTGACGCGCAGAGTCAGCCGGATCTGTTTCCAGTGTGGGGGGGATTCAGCAGCTGAGGAGCGCCGGCTGCTAAACGAGCTCGCAGACCTTGAATTAGCTCGTGAATTCATGAGATAATGAGAGAAACCCAGATGCCGCGTGCTCAGGCAGCAGCCCTGCGAGAGATGTAAGAACACACTCTCACACTGAGTCAACGCTGCTGAGGCCTTGAGTGCTCGGAAACAAAGCTCCAGTATCTCATGTCCCACGGCGAGGCGGAGCTCCGCCGCAGAGCGCACGCAACTGTCAGGGAGACGTGTTTCCGTGCGTCTGTCGAGTCACGCTTCACCATCACAACTACACCTTAAACAGATTCAAACTAAAGATTAGATTTAGCACTGTACAAGTCGGGAAGTCTATGGAAAACTACAAAAGGCTCAGATATCCTGGAAAATATTTTAATCTCTATCGCTCCTGAACTAAGCAAACGTTCATTTATTGAACTTCACCAAGCAGAATGTCAATGAGGTCATAGCTCATCCAACTCACGGTTCCTCAAAACTGATGCACACAAAGTAATGTATAAGTTTTATGAGTCCTGCATATCTTTGCATTTCCATAACCGCGAGCTGCAATATTAGTCCTCATCTTCTCATTTATAGAACCCTTTAGAGAAATTCGGTTTTGCAACTTTGGATCGAACTGCAGGTTACGGGTAGAAAAATCTGAACAAATACAAAACTTCTGAGGCTACATCTTACTTTTCCCAAAGATATTCTTTTAATTTTGTCACAAAAAAAGCCCTACAGAAAACTGATAGTTGCTTAACACCCAGCAGGAATCTACAATCTCTGATATGTTTCAACTGAAAAGCAAGTGCAGCTGGAGAAAACTCTTAAATCTATGAATGTCAGTGATGTAGCAGCTCATTCAGACTCCAATCCATCACAACTCACAGGTTGTGTGGAGTACAGAAAGAAAGTGATGAGTTTTCTTGTCACTGGTTGGCTGTATTGCACCAAATAATGACAATTAAAATCTACTGAGAAGTCAAGGAGGCTCACAGACATATTCGGGATATGGCCCTAGTTATTGACCGGCCCTAACCTTGCTGAAGACATTATTATGCCATAAATAGACCTGATCGCACTGGTGTACCGATGGTAGAGGGACACACTCATTTTATGGACGTTACAATCCAGACCAATACTCCTAGAAGTAGTGATTCTTGTGAAAATGGAATTGGGTGAAGACCTATTAGGTGGTCATTGTGCGTAACTTTCAGTAAAATCTGATCAGTACTCTTAAGGCGTTAAGTGTCCAGCAAATATGACCTTGATCTTGAGTATAATTTGGACAAAGACTCATTAGGTGAGTATATATGTAAGTTTGATAAACCCTCTGGAGTCGACAGCGAGTCCACAACACGTGACCGAACTCTTGCTTTTGGACGAGGTGCAGCCGTGCGGCGAGCTGTAGCTGCACTTCGACCTATGACCTATTCTGAGGGACGAGTACCAGTTTTTGTAAAAATGGGAAAATGCCTGTAATAAAACAAATGCAGCCTTGACCTTGAGCACAGTTTGGGTGACGCTCCATTAGGTGATCACTGTGTGCACGTTTCAGTAAAATCTGACCGATACTGTAGGAGGAGCAGCCATTCTAGTGAACGGTGGATGAATGGATGGACGGACGAACGCCTCACCACGCCAGTGGCTCATCAGTCCTTTGGCTGGATGAGCTAATAAAATGAAATTCAAGAGTAAAAAAAACAAACCATTGGCAATATCTAGAAAGTAATGATGAAGATAAAGCATGGCAAGGAGAAAATAAGTTCCTTTGTCATTGCGGTAGCACAGACTGTACAAGTATGGAAACAGGCACCTTTTCCTTTATTCCTAATGAATACATAGAAGGACGACTGCTCCTTAGGAGAAAGGAGGAAATGCTACATCACCGGTTGGTGTCTTGCAGTTACACAAAGTTCACTTGAAATCCTTGCTGTACTAATGGAAGTCCAAGTGTGGGCCTCTCTCAGTACGTGGGATTTCCTGTTGAAGAGAACAGGTTGCTGAAAGGCCAGCACTCCTTCTGTAAACCTGTCGTCTCAGAGCTCTAATTCCTGACGCAGCTCTGCATTAGGTGTACTCACAGACAAAGGACTTTGTCATTACTGTAGAGCCACAGTCACAGACAGCACAGTAAAAAAAATGAGGACCCTGTTTACTAGTGTGACATCTGCAGCTGTCTTATTTGCCTATGGTTTTCAGATGGCGTAAAAGTGAATACAGAAATGGGACGGTTGACATTTACTTGTTTGAATTTGTGTAACTCACTTCCTGGAACCTTGAGTATGATCATAAAACATAGTAGAAGTGCTCATGTTCAAAAAAATACTTGTTGACACATTACCTGTCAGCCAGCGGATTAATGAGCACCTGCATCCGCATATGAGGACATTATTTTCTGCACCTTATACTTCACTCTGCTGAACTTAGATCTGTTGCGACCCGTGCATCCCAAATAAGGGCTCAGGTCTCCGGAAGTCAATGATCCAGTCAGCGCTTTTTAGTGCCACACAGGCTGACATACTGACATACAAGTTTTTACCAAATACAGTAAAAAGAAACGATTCACAGGACTCTATGCATTCATGCCAACACTTGCAGGTTGAGGTCTGGACTTTGACTGGGCCATTCCAACATTGTGACTCTTTTCTCTTTCAGTCATTCTGTTATAGATTTGCCGGCGTGCTTAGGATCATTATCTTGTTTTATGACCCAATTCGGTCCAAGCTTTAGCTACTAATACAATACTAATACTTCGGTATGCAGAGGAGTTTAGGGCGATTCAATGACTCCCAGGTGCCCAGGTCCTGTGACAGCCAAACAGAGCCAAATCATCACCCCTCCACTACCAAAACTCGACAGTTGGTATGAGGTGTTTGTGCTGATATGCTGTGTTTGGTGGCACTGTGCATTATGGCCAAACATCTCCACTGTGTTCTTTGTCTGTCCAAAGGAAAATTTTTCAGAAGTCTTGTTGTTTGTTCAGCTGCAGCTTTGCAAGCCTAAGTCACGCTACTATGTTCATTTTAGAGAGAAGAAGGCTTTCACCTAATGACCCTTCCAAACAGTCATACTTATTCGTTTAAACTTGCAGAGTCTGAGGTCTTGCTCAATGTTTTTTGGAATTTCCCTGAGCGTTGCATGGTCTGACCTCAAGGTGAACTTGCTGGGATGTCCATTCCTTGGAAGACTGCGACATTGTGTTAACACATACCTGAATCCTCCAGACCAGCAAACTGCCGAAACATCTGCTTATACCGAGGAGCTCACACTGGCTGATCAAGGTCATTTGATTGGCTGCAATTTAAACTTAACTTATACCTCTGCCTCTGAAACTACACAGAGAATAGGATGTAGTTGCTGGCGCCATTACCAGCATTTATACTTGCTTTGCCCTGCAATTCATTGCCGAGACACAAGTTGGCAACCGCTGTTGAATTTCTTTTCTTCTTCCAAACTGCACTTCCTGTGTTTAAGTCAGCCAATGGCGACTACAACAGCAGAAATGCTACTCAAATTGTAGCTGACAAATGCTGAACAACAGACAATCAAAATAAAAGAACGAAAAACAAATGTGTGGAAGACGTGGCCAGAAATAAGCAGAAGCAAATGACAGTAACAAACTGGATAATCACAGTCATTGCAGTCTGCATTGACGCAATGTGCAGTCACAGAAATGTGCACATCAGGTCCCGGCGTGGATTACAGCGCAGGGTTTCACAAGGATTTGTGGCTATGATGCACCTACGACGTTCATTCAGAACACAAGCATAAATCACAGATTACAGATGGAAATCACCAGACACCCCACGATACTTAACTCACAATACAATATTATTGTGGTTTTGAACTTTTTTCAATATGCTGAGTGCTGAAGTAACTTTAATTGCAGTATATTACGGTTTATCATGGCTATTCAACTGCAAATTATGTCCCCAAAGGTAAACTGTGTCAATATCTGTTTTATCAAATGAAATAAAGTTCTCACTCTGCTTCTCTTACTTCAGTCATTTTAATGCTGCAAAATGGGATTGTCAGACTGAAACTGTCATTAAAACCTGTCAAAAATGAACTATTTGCATTACAGCCTGTATGTTTGTCTTACATTCCTACTTATGTGAATGCAAACATGTGTTCTGAACAGTCCGACTTGTACAACAGAAGTCATGCAACCCCTCTGGCGACTGAACAATCTGAAAGTAGATGTAGACTACGTAGGCGGACTGAAAAGCAACTAGAACAATTTTATTATTCTAGTACAAAAAAGTTCAGTTTGCGCTTGCAAGTTATATGATATCAATATTTGGTATTCTTGTATCGATACAATACTGCCATGCAAATTATTGCGATACTATGCTGTATCGATTTTTAACCCCACCCTATTACGCATTAGCCTCTTAATACCTATGGAAGCAGTGAGGGTGGACACCGAGTCCTGTTAAAACTTTATTTTTCACATGACAAATAAATGGTCTCTGCTAAGGATTATGTCCAATTCCTCGTTTTAACCAAAGCATTTCAGACTTTGACTTTGCCCGTGCTCCAACACTCCAACCAAGGTCCGGGGAATTCACCAAGGTAACTTTTTGCATAATTTTCCTGACTACCTGACAAACCGCTGTAAAAATATGCATCAGATACATCAGAGAAAAACTGTTTTGCCTATCAGAAAAAAAAAAAGAACCTAACTAATCTGGTGGCGCCTGCCTGCTTCCATGAGTTGGTTGGTTTTGTGCCACGGTTGCTCTTTTTCATTAGTTGTATTAATTATTTCTGACCATCAGGAGTCTGCAGCCAGAACTCCTGATGCAGCCTGAGGACCATAAAGCCTGAGGTCCACTTGACTGCAAACACCGCTGTCTCTGGCAGTCACGGGTTTATTTACTTAAGTACATATTTACAGATGTGCATGGCAGATCAGTTGTACACACCAGTTGCGTCTTCTTCTGAAACCAGAAAAGTCTTCCGTGCCATGTGTGGGTGCTGCTGCAGCTGCAACCATCACTCATTCTTTACTTCACAAAATAAACACACCAAGGTGGAACGGGGCTGCGGGGAGAAAGTGTGGAGGAATGCGAGGAATGCTGAGCTCCAAATGAAATCATGCATTATTCAAGTAAAGCAGGAGGAGGGGGGAGGAAAAAGAGGAAAACTTATCATTCTTCTGGTGACAAAGGGGAGGTTAGAGATCATGTTCAACTGTCATTCTGCACCTTTGCTAGCAAATTCATTGGGCTGCTTTCAGTGTTACCAGTCTTGTCACGAACCGGAGAACAATGGCAACACATGCACACACACACACACACACACACACACACACTTCCCTCCCTTTGCTTTCTTTAACAAGTCCACAGTCTGACAGCAGTGCTAAGCACACACAGTGACTGGACGTCAAATGAACTTCCAACTATGGTCACTATTTACTAGAGGTGGAAATCACTGGAGAGCCTGCGATACCGTATCATCGCGACATTTAACCACCGATACGATAATGTTGCTGCTGAGTATTGCAATAAGATGCACAATTTACCACCTTTTTTCAACTGTAAATTATGTCCCCAAAGGTAAAGTTAGTCAATATCTGTTTTATCTAATAAGATAAAGTTTTCAATCTGTTCTTCGCACTTTATTCATTTATATTCCTGCAAAATAGGACCGTCAAGCAGACAGACTAACACTATAACCGAAACCTAAAGGAAAAACAAATGACGTTACAGTCTTGTTCATCATAACTGAATGCAAACACGTGTGGCATACTGTACCATTACATGCATTTTGAACATTGCCGCAACAAAAGTTCTGCAGCCCATTCAGCAATTGTAGAATTAGATTACAAAGTTGGACTGACAAAATTGGGTTTTATTATTCCGGTACTAAAACGTTCAATTTGTATTTGCAGTGTTGCTAACAGGATATTCATATTTGGTATGCCTGTATCGATACAATGTTGCCACGCAAAATATTGTGATACGATACTGTGTAAGTCTTTCCCCCATCGCTGTTATTTAATGATAATGATAATGGTAATGGTAATGGTAATGCTTCTTGCCTGCTGAAACATCATCTGTACTCACTAAAAACGATGCTGGTAGGAGAGCAAGGCGACGCTAACCCTGACAAGGTTTTGTAGCTGACATTCCAGGCTCCACTTAACTAAGTAATAGGTGTGAGACTCACCAAAGACCCCACGTTCTGACATTATCACAATACTTATCTCACGATACGACATTATTGCGATTTTAAACATTTTGTGATATGCTGAATAGTGCGATAAAATATACTCTGATATATTGTGATTAATTACCTTTTTCCAACTGCAGATTACGTCTCCCAAAGGTAAAGTTTGCCATTATCTGTTATCTAAAAACAAAAAGTACTCAGTCTGTTCCTCTCACCTCAGTCATCTTTACTGCTGCTAAATGAGACAGTCAAGCAGACAGCCTGACCAACACTGACACTAAAAGTCCAACTTAAGTGAATGCAAATGCATGGACTATTGCGCTTTACTATAAGGTGCGCTGTTGAAATACAGCAACTAAAGAATTTGAAAATAGTCTGTGTAGGTAGACTGAAAAGGCAACTGACCCTATTAATCTAAAAAGTTCAATTTGCAGTTTATATCGATTTTTGGTGTCCCTGTATCGATACAGTATTGCTACACAAACTATTACAACGCTAAGCTGTATTAATTTTTTCCCCATCCCAATAAGTACATTTCTAATGTGTTTACCACCCCCTCACATGCAAATCAACAGTATCCTTTCCTCTCACTGGCAGCTGCTTCAATTACTCACCTCAAAACTGAGAAAAGTTTAGCCTTCTGGACTCGCACCACCAGCGATTATTTCATCTGTTGTTGCTTAAACTAGTTAAATTTCATTGACTTTCTGCGGTCTCTGTTTGCAACACTGCTTCACACTAGAGTTGTGCCGATGGACGATGATGTCAGTGATCGGCGATAATCAAAGGGATGGAGATAACTCGTCAGCCAAGGTGAACCTTGGTTCATTTCTCCACTGTTGCATTAAACTATTGTTGGTATTATTATGAGATTCATAATGAATTGTTGACATTTGAAACACAGACGTGTCCGGCCACACAGTTCATGCTGGGACTTCAGCACCCTTTGACGTTAACGCGTGTGACTGTGGAGCGGCTACACTGACCCATGGTTATCATCACACGACAGAAAACAAGACGAGGGCATTGCTGACTGTTGCTGGACTCTTGATTTTTAAATTAGACGCTTCTTTATCTCGTCTCATTAACTTTTTACCCCCATCGGGAATTTTTGTCGGTGTAAAACTTGCTGTGTGCAGGGAGGCACGCAAGAAGCATCAAATGGGACTTTTTACCATTTTACCTACTCAGCAGATATCCATCCACTTGTATGTATTACAGTAAAGCCGAATCATAAAGTTCTCTGACAAAATGGAGAAGTCTCTTCATGCTGGAAGTGAGACACTCCCAGTGTGTGCAATTCTCACCTGCCCTGTTGAGTTTTTTGCGTTTGGGCACACATTAGGCATTATGGAAGGTGGATGAATGTTACTCTCTTGCCCAGGGGAGACGCTATCGGTAATCGGCGATATCAAAGGGGGACGACAGGACGACTGGACAATGAAGCAAATCGCCCAACCCTATTGCACGGGGTCCAAAGCAAACCCTGAACGTTCTAGAAACAAAGGCACCTGCTGTTAGCAACAACTGAAAGGCTCACCTGTGGAAACTTAGCAAATTTTACTTCCACTAGATTAGATCTTGTTAGCAAATCACTCTCTTTATTCACTTTGGATGGAGCTGAACTACAAACAAATGAGTTTTAACTAACTTGCAAAAAAAGGGAGGGGCAAAAAAAGGCAAAACTGTCCTCTAAATTTACAACAAGGAAAATCGAGATTATAATAAATACAAAAAAATGTATTTTTTAATCTGATTGTTCTGTTTTCACAACTGCTGGCAGCAAAAATGGAAATTAAGCACACATACTTTGGGCACCGTTCTCAAAAATGTATGGAATCATTATCAAACGCACTTGCTAAGTTATTCAGTTAACAGAATAACAGTTTTGAGCACGTTTCTCATCTTATTGAGCGCTCAATTAGAGACAGAACAAGCTACACAGAATATATCACTTTAATGAGACTCAGTCAGTAAGCATCTCATCAGACAAACTACTATGTATTCTAAACAGGGCTTGCAGTCTTTTAGACCACTGAACCTTCTCCATGCACCTCACATTTCGGTGAACTCTTGCCAGAATACTCCAAAAAAAAAGACCGACCAAGCAGATGCTGCCACCCTTGCAGTCACCTGCTGCAGTTGTGCGTGCCAAACGCTGCTACGTAGTTTAAAAGCCTGAAGCAAATCAAACTGATAAATGGTGTCTTTGTGATAACAGGTGGTGATGACTCGCGGGCGGCAGCGAAACATTTACTCTACGCTCCGGCTGATGCCGAGCATGGAGGCAGGGGGGAGGTAGTTAGGGAAAGACCGAGCTACAGGATGACTCACTCCTGACATAAAGGCTGGCTTCAGTCCCTGAGAAGCACAAGCTGACGATGGTGGCCCTGCGCTAGGGGCTGGGGATTGGAGGGTGGGGGACCGGCTGCCTGTCCGATGCCAGCAGGAGAAGTCCCCATGCTGTCATAACTCATGCTGTAATCAGCTGGAACTGAGCTACAGTGACACCGAGACATGCACGTTCACCCCTGGAAGGGAGGAGGGCGGGGGGGGACGCTTATCTGGACTCGCATGTATTCATTCACACAGTGAAGTCCACTGAAGTCCAGCTAAAACACAAGATCAGGCCTCCAGTGATAAACTGATGAAGCAAGTTTTGCTCAGGGTGATAAAATGTCCAGGACAAACAGATTCTGACAGACCTGCAGATACAGTTCAGCTATGTTAACATCAGTCACGCTCCAGTAATCAAATTTACACTGCAATCAGCCGTATGACTGTTGTTGCTTTATCTGCAGTGTGTTGCCGTTAGAAACGTCTGAGACCAGGGTGGGAGAAAAGAAGCAGGAAATGCTGCAAGTATTAACACACACGGCAAGATCTTTACAGCAGCTCCTAATTTATTTCACTTTTTGTAATACGAAACATGCATTAGGAAAACTATTTCAAGCTTTTCATTAATGTTATTCATTAATATCAATGGATATCTTTTCTAACTCGCAACTTCTGGTGATCTTCTGTCTTTTTTTTGTATTTAAGAGTTGTCTTCTCTTATTCCTCTGTGCCACAGAGCTCCATTATCGTCCAAAAAACTATTAAAAATACATTAGTGAGCCCTAATGTAGGACTGGGTGACATGATCATTAACTATCAGAAACAAACACACACAGTGTAGTTTATTTTGACCCAGCCGCACATGCGCCATGCTGTTTTTGCATAAAGGCTTTATCAGTCAATCGCTAAAAATAGTTCCCAGCATATTACTGAATCTTCCAGTTGGACAAAACCAGGATGTCAGAGACATAGCAGCTCATCCAGCTCACAAGCCTTCACAATTCTCAGGTTACTGCGATGCGTGACGTGCAGAAGCAAAGCGATCCGTTTTCTTGTCATTGATTGGCTGTACTGAACAAACTGATGAGAATTAAAATCCACTGAAAAGTCAAGGAGGCTTGCAAAGAGTTACATCCAGGACAAATAATCTCATTCATCACCGAATCCAAGTGTTTGCGTTTAGGGGTATTAGGACCACGTGGTCAGCAGTGACCAAGGCCGTAAAAAGCATGCAAATATGGGAACGCATCAGCGTGTCACACCATGACTTCCTAATGTGGGAGTCAACCAGTAGGAGCACCAATAAGATCACAATTATCACCACCTACAAGTGGCATGCAACATGTGTGGCAAAGCAACATTTCAAGTTATCACAGTGCTATAAGCAGCGGGTTTAACATCTAAAAGACGAGAACCATCGAAAATCTGCCACCATCGAATGCCAACAGTGGATCGTTCCAAGTTTTTCACTCATACAGATATGAAGTTTTGCTGATCATGCTGAGGAACCAGGTTATTGCCCCTTTACTGCCCACCAGGATACGATGCCACACCTACCTGATGACGGCATTTATGTGCAGATGGCAGAGGGAAGCAATCCAGACCAATACTCTTAGAAGCAGTGATTCTTCTGAAAATGAAAAAGTAAATGACCTTTAGTATAACTGGCCGAAAGACCCATTTGGTGATTTGATTAAATTCTGACTACAGGAGGATGAGAGATCCTAGTCAAATGTGGAGGGATGGCGAGAAGCCTCACCAAAGCCATCGCTCAACAGTCCTATGAAACTGCCAGCCTTATCATTTTTTTGAAATTGAAATTCTTCATCCATCAATTAATTTTCTGCCACTTATCCCAGTCAGAGTCAAAGGGGGCAGTGGTCTAGGCAGAGACACCTGGACCCTCCTCTTCCTGGCCACCTCCTCCAGCTCCTCTGGATGAACACCAAGGCATTTCCAAGCCAACCGAGAGATGTAGTCTCTACAGAGTGTCTTGGGTCTGCTCTGGGGCCTCCTCCCACTGACAAAGCACAGCCTTGGCTGAGTTCAACACCCACTGGGCACGAGTCTGACTTACTACAATCAGTGCAAACCAAGCAGTCATTACAGGCCCAATACCCCACACTCCCAAAGCTCCCCACACAGGACAACCGTTTAATTTTATATCCTTTCTTGTTTTCATATATAATGTATTGCACTTTTACATAAACCTGCATTTTTCCCCACAGAGAAAATCCACTCACAGCAGGCAGCAGCTGGCTTTAAAATCCACATCTCAGAAGCTCCAAAGCTCGCTGATTAACAGGGAAACATAAAAACAAGCTGCGATAACAGAGATACTCAGTGGTCTTTTATCGAGCTACTGTTTGAGGTCAAATACAAACTTCTCGTGCTCTATTTTTTGTATGTCCTTATCAGCAGGAGTGACATTCAGTGCATCAGAGCTCTGAATTAAATTTGAATGTATTTTCATACTGTCAACAATAAAATGGAAATAAGACTCAGCGTAAAACGCAGCGTTCGCTCCGAGACACAAAGCACATGTGATTAGACGCCAACATTAGGAAGATTGTTCGGAAATGCTGTGACGCATTTGTCGTCTTTCAACCCAGTGAGAGCCATTCAGTGATCAAGAAAGCAGCGGTTTTATTTGAACCGTGTCTCCTTCATTGAAAAGCAGAACTCCCAATGACAAAAAAAAGACTCTGAAGATGCAAAACAAAGGTACATTTAAATGTGTACAAAGTGACCTTTGGAAACAATGTCAAAGGACCGTCATGAGCACAACGCGTGGACAAAAACTGACTCTGGAAACATAAATAGCTAATCAGACTCTCACGGTGCCACATGAGCCCATTAGACAGCAAGTGTGCTCAAACAACAGAGCTGGAGAGCTCAGTGTTTACACACTCAGTGCATTTATATATGTGCACATTTGGTGCCATGTACGCTCTCACACAATGTGTAAACACAGGGGAAAAACACAGGGAATACTCCAGTGAGACCTTTTGGATGCCCGTTTAGGATAGCTTAACTATTCAATCAATTACCTAACTAATAAAGAATAACTTCATTAACGGTCCATATGGGAGTCACGCATGCTCGATCTATTAATCAAGTAATTGATTAAACGTTTTTGGTTGATCATGTTGGTCATTTTCTGGCAGAAATTGTGAAGAAAATTGCCCACAAAAAGGCAAATCCCAGCAGAAAGATGAGCTGCATTTTTCACACGTGTCGTTACGAACTGAGTATTTAAGTTTAAGACTTTTGGTCAAACAAAATGCAACATTTAAAAAGGTTCAGGCTGGCAAATCTTCCTGAATAAATGAATCAATAATTTATCAATAGTCAAAAATGCTATTTTGAGCTATAACACACACGCACTCATTTCATTAGGAACCCCTGTTCAACTGCTTGTCAATGCAAATATCCAATCAGCCAATCATATGGCAGCGACTCAAAGCATTCAGGCACGCAGATGGGGTCAAAACAGCTTGCTAAAGTTCAAGCTGAGCACCAGAAGAGGTAAAAAAGGTGATTTAAGTGACTTTGCACATGGTTGTTGGCGTCAGATGGAATGGACTGAGTGTTTCAGAAACTGCTGATGTACTGGGATTTACCACACAACTATCTCTTGGGTTTACAGAGAAAGGCTAAAAAGGGAGAAAACATCCAGTGAGGGGCAGTTCTCTGGTACAAAATGCCTCGTTGATCCCAGAGGTCAGAGGAGAATGGTCACACTGCTTTAAACTAACAGGAAAGCAACAGTAACTCAAATACAACCAAGGTAGGCAGAAGGGCATCTCTGAATGCACAGTATTCCAAACCCTGAAGCAGATGGGTTACAGCAGCAGAAGAGCACACTGAGTGGCACTCCTGTCAGCTAAGAACTTCAACTTTCAAATGGTAGGGTCAGAAATTAACGCGAACAACATGACAACATGGGTCCACCCAATAGTTTGGGCTGTTGGTGGTGTAATGGTTTGGGGGGTATGTTCTTGGCACACTGTGGGCCCAACTGAGCATCGTTTTAACACCACAGCCTACCAGAGTATTGGTACTGATCATGTCCATCCCTTTATAGCCACAGTATACCCATCTACTGATGGCTGCTTCCAGCAGGATAACACATATGTCACAAAGCTCAAATCATCGCAAACTGGTTTCTTGACACCACAATGAGTTCACTGAATTCGAATGGCCTTCAGTTACCAGATCTCAATCCGACAGCGCACCTTTGGGATGTGGTGGAACAAGAGACTTACATCATGGATATGTGTGTATATGTATGTACACTGTGTGATGCTATCATGTCAATATAGACCAAAATCTCTGAGGAACGTTTCCAACACCTTGCCATGAAGAATGAAGGCAGTTCTGAAAGCAAAAGGGAGCCCAACAAAGTACCTGCAAGGTATAACTAATTATGCATTGTGTGTGTAATTTTCAGCTATCTGGGCAGTTTGTGTGACTTTATCTTGTGTACATCTAGTTGCTTCCAATCATATTGTCCGTTTCAGTCTCTGATTATTATCCTTCAAATGCGTTCACTTGTTATTTACATCAGTGTGTCACTGTTTTAACTTAAGAGAAATGTCTTTTTGTTTCATTACTACTTTTTCTGATTATTTTATGAATGACACTGTTCATTTTGGCCACAGTTATTCAACAATATCGCCTGAAAAATCCTAGAATGAAATGCAGAAACCCTGCAACAACTATTTACTCTGTGATCAGAAGAAGGGACTTTCAGCAAGTCAACGACATCAAGAAGAAATCTTTTATTTTCACGACTGCTCTGTTTGTTCAGCTGTGTGTTGGCCTCTTGTACTGTAAGTGAACACGCAAACTGAATGAGCGATGATCAGTCTTGCTCTGTGCACATACTCACTGACATCTGACATATGGCGGTCATTCATAATTCAATATGAACATCACTGGGAGTAAACAACTCTTAACAGCTAAGATGCACGGCCGTGTAAAATCTGATCTGCTGGAAAGCGACTGCTGCTCAGCATTCAAGCAAATCAGGTTTATGACCTTTATTTTAAAATGTGCTGCAGCAGAAATCAAACTGACTTTACTGATGGACAAACTTCAAGCAGATTAGCATTATTCATCAGTTCACAAGTTACAAGTTGAATTATAACATAAGGTCATAATGAAATAATCTCTTTGTCATTATTAACTGTTAACTTGAGTCTGATATTGGCAGTCCCACAGTAACTGTATCACATTTAAAGGGAACTTATTATGCTCATTTCATACAAACAATCCTTATCCTTAGTCCTTCCACAAGCCTTTTAGCGCCTTTGAAGTTAACTCTCTTCTGATTGGCTGCTTCTTCTAAACAGAAAGTTTGAGCAGCAGATGGGTGGAGCTTCTGTAATTACCACCTGACATGACCTGGCGACATCCACTAGGGATGTCGCCAGATCTGATACTCATGATAGCCTTCGACAACACAACAGTAATTTTTTGTATTGGTAGTACTGAACGTAGCGCATGTAAGGTTTGCACAAAGATCACAGGGATGCCTCTTAATGACATTTTAGACCTGTACAGGGCAAAGCCATTGGTGATGGCCCAAAAAAATCCCAGCAGATACAACCCATCCCTTGTTTGGGGAATGTTCACTGCTTCCCTCGGGTCGTAGATACACTCTGCCAAGATGCAAAACAAACAGACTCAAGAACTCTTCGGGGCGGCTGTGGCTCAGGAGGTAGAGCAGGTTGATCTCCAACAGCAAGGCTAGCGGTTCAATCCCTGAATTCTCCAGTCTACATGCCAAAGTGTCCCTGGGCACGAAACTGCAGCCCAAATTGCCGAAATGCATCTACTGGAGTTTGAATGTGTGCATGTTAGTTAAACTTAAAGGCATAAAATAAAGCGCTGTGTGAACTGGTGAATGAGGCTCATAGTAAAAAAAGTGCTTTGAGTTCTCAGTTAGAGTAGAAATACTCTATATAAGTACCAGTCCATTTTATCCCTTCTGTGATTGCCCTTTTAAATCCTTCGTGATTTTTATTTGTTGCTCTTTTTTGTCTATGAACCTCTGGCTGCTCCCTCCCAGTGGATTAATCTGCACCGGTAACTTGGAAGAGGACGTCCTTCCTGACGCACCCCTCCATGGCGAGAGGGGCTTGTGTCCCTACCTGGAATCGAAGCAGGGGACTTATTGAGTTTTATGTTGTATTTTTAATTTATTGGGTACTATTTTGTATGTGTTTGTGTATGTGATTGCTTGTTTTTGTCCACTGGCTGCACAAAAATGTCCCCTTGGGGAAAATAAAGATTTTAAAAAAAATTTTAAAGTATGTACCGAGGTACTGAGGGGTTTATTACAGCTATGAGTGTTGTAGTTTATCCTTACATGCTGAGGAAGGAAGCTCACAAAGGAAAAGCTACAAAATGTACAGCAAAAACTGCATGTGGAAGATGGCAACTAGTAGTACAGCTGCCAAGATAGCCCCGCCCCTCGTTAATAAGAAAGGCAGCTGGGAGTTGGTTAACGGAAGTACTTTGCGTTCGAAGCAGATGACCGAGGATAATTGATTCACAGAAATCAAATGATGCTGTCATGCTTTTCAGACCAACAGAGGAAATACTTTCACATTAAAAGAAATCGGCATCTAGATCTGTAAAAAAGGATTCAAGGTTTCAGTTCATATCAACAACACCCACAGTCTTATCCATCATATGTTATCCTGAAATACATTACCGTTTAGTTTGAGATGACTGGTGTTACCTACGTTCTTCACGTTCAAATGTTTGCAGTGGCTAATGTTCTATAAATGCTTAAGCTATCGTAATGTAAGTCATGTTATATGTTGTTGGTGCTTCTTTCAAAAACCTTTAACTGGTGAAGAAAAGGTTAAAATTTCAATGAAAAATGATGCCATTCATTGAAATCCCTATGGAAGTTTTTTTATTGAGAAAAAAGTCATTTTTGTAAGATATTCAGATGTTTTGATAAAGGATTTGATGTTTTAAGTACACAGGATAAACTTTTCTGTAGCTTTTTTTGACTGTGGAATTGAATTTGCTATCAAAAGTCATGTAATTCTACCGGTGTTGGAACCGAATTCTAAATTTCTGGTATTATGACATCCCTAAATGACAAGGGTCGCTGGCATAAGAGGTAAACTTAACCCTCTGGAGTGGCTGGACGCACACCACGTGATCGAACTCTTGCTTTCATGCGTGGGACTGCAGCCCCCACCCGCACATCGGTCACGTGATTTGGACGAGGTGCAGCCCCCGCCCACCGCATCAAAATCACATGACCGGCCATGTGATGCAGACTAGCCGGCATCTGTTGACTCCAGATCGTTAAACTTACTTCAGTGTAGTTTTCATCTTGTAAGGCATGATTTGACTTACATAATGAGATCGCTTGCCATGGCGTTTTTGTTGGCGGCGCATATTAATAAATCCAGGTTTGTTTACATATTTATTTAGAGGTCGGGTTACTTTTTACCTGAGGTGTTCAGGGCAGGGTTCCTCATAAGAAAGGGGGAGATACTAGTATTTACTACTGTATGTAAGCAGTTAATTCCACTAGTTGCTTTTCAGTTGTTTTTCACTGAAAGAAAGAGGGTGCCCCCAAAGACCTGCAAAACCACACTGTGCACCTGGGTGGAAGAGGGCAGCATGTACTGCTCAGTTTGCCACCTATTATATACAATAAATAGGTTGCAGAGCTTTCTGTAAACACCAGCTGCTGTTTCTGATGAACTTGTACAATAGACTTAACAACTCTTAGCCTCAGTATCAAACAGAGCAACCTCCGTATGAACGAGAGTGTGCTGGGTGGGGGGGGGGCTCAGCTAGGAGGCCTTGTTGTGCCAAGTAGAGAGCGCAGAGACATCGTCAGTGTTTGAGCAATATCAGAAAAAATAACTGAGGGAAACACACAGAAGCGCAGACACAGGCGGTCGACTTCAAAAAACACCTGTGGCAGCAACCTGACGACTGCGCTGTAAAAGGCTGCATACGCCACATGGACATTTACGGGCCTGCTGAATGAATGATACAACAATCTGTATTTACATTGCATGCTTTATGGACGAATTACGTCTACGAGGTATTCCAAACATACATTAAGGCAGGACGTGTAGTCAGAGCAATGGGCCTGCACTGTAGGATGCAAATACAGTACTGTGGAGAAGTCTTCCGCCGCCCCTCATTTCTTTACATTTTGCAAGGTAAGTGGGAAATAGGGGCAATGATTCAGTGAAACACGTGCAAAGATAAATGGAAATAATGCAGACAAGGCAAAAACTGGTTGCACAATCCTAATGAGCATGAAAGCCCAACATTTTGTATGACCACTTTTATTCTCCAACACAGTCCGAACTCTTACAGGCAAGTTTTTTTTTATCATTTCTTTAAGTCGTCTTCAGGAATAGTTCTCCAGGCTTCTTGAAGGACATTCCAAAGCGCTTCTTTAGATGCTGGCTGCCTTTTTGTTCTGTTCTCTGTCAAGGTGATCCCACACTGCTTCAACAGTGCTGAGGTTCGGGCTCTGGGGAGGCCAATCCGTCACTGATAGTGTCTCACTGTGCTTTTTCTGTCCAAGCAGGCTTTTACCGCATTGGCAGTGCGTTTGGGATCACTGTCATGCTGAAACATGAAGGTGCTGCTAATCACAAGCTCTTCTTTGCATGGTGGATCAAAATCTGATGGTAATAATTTCATCAGCTTGGACAAGATCCCCTAATGCAGTTCCAAACCATGACACAGCCTCCGCCGTGTTTTACAGGCTGTAGACGCTCACTGTTATACCTCTCTCCTGACCTCCTCTGTACACACTGATGATGATTTGAACCAAAAAATGTACAAATTTGGATTCACTGCTCCGTCAGACCTGTTGCAACTGATTTTCAGTCCACTGCTTGTGTAATGTGGCACACTTCAGCCTTTTCTCCCAGTTTCCTTTCCTTAAGAATGGCTTCTTAACAACCACCACTTCCACTAATTTCTGATCTGTCTTTGCCAACCAACAGGTGGCTCAATGAAAGAGCTAGATGAATCTGTCAGGTCCTGTGTCAGGGCTTTGCTGGATGACATGACTTTCAGATACTGGTCATCCGCTGCAGATAGTTTTCCAGGCCTGCCACTTCTTCTTTTGTCCACTTTTCTTAACTTTTTGAGGATACACGGCACACAGTGCCAAGATATGCCAAGTTTTTGTCTAGTAACTCTTTGGGAATCATGTCGTTGGTGCAAAAATACTATTTTACATCATTTTTCAAAGATTTGACAAAAGAAATGGGAACAAGTGACAGGCTGCGAGTTACAAGTGTGTTACGTGGACACAACAGTGGTTCATCCCTTATGTTGGGCGGCTCTTTTTTGTTTTGCTTTGCTTGAATGATTCATAGATCAGTGTTCAGTGGCTTAACAAACACAAAAACATTCCTCTGAAAATGATCAGGTACAAGAACTAGACTGAAAAAGAATGAATAAGCAGCCAATGTCCAAAGAAAAAAACTCTGAAAGCCCTTCAGAAAGCCTGACAAGAACTATAAAGGAAATGAGGGGTGACTCAAGACTTTCACACAGCCCTGTGTGCCTCTGCAGCCTCTCACTGGACGTCACGGGCCAGATCGAGATGTTCCGAGGGCACAGACTGCGCATGTGCTAGGAACTACTCTAACAAAGAGCCGAACACCCATCAAGTAAAAAGAAACCAAAAATTACTCCTGTTGGTTGCGACTTTTCTCCTGAAGCACGCCATTTCTAAATCTGACTCTAAGAACCAAGTTAAACAAAGGACATTTCAGGACTTCTTACAGACCCCGGGGGCACCCTGCGGCCTGGTACCAGACTGCACTACAATTAATGTGTTCCTAATATTTTGCCCATGTTAATAAGGCGCGTGCTTCCCTCTGTTCACCCCTGGCTCACAGCTGGGGAACCAGAGGGTTGCTGTGGGCAACTCGAGACACCCCATCCAGAACACCTAACATACAGAGGTGGCCTCGAGGCCCGAGAGGCATCCGCTCAACCACCCCGCCCCCCCCATG
>VUQH01040432.1:0-25476 GCA_015106775.1 Etroplus canarensis
TGTTTTGAACCCTGCTGGGATCTCTGCTTCCTGTCTCTGGCTTTGTGGCAGAATGATTGGCAGGTTTGTCTTGGTGCGCAAATGTCATTGTTAGCTTTCATTAGAGCTACAGCATGGGATTTTTACCGAAGGCCCCGATAATAGCTCGTTGCCGATTTCTAATGAGCTGCAACTGCTGTCGCTGAAATGACAGCAGTAATTGCAATTGGCACCGAGTGCAGAGTTGGCCACATCGCTTTTGTATACTCATTTCCCCGGGTACTCAGTCAGCCAGCAGTGCTTGGTTTGTATACATACATTATACTGTGTGGACAGATGGGATAACTTTAAGTGTATTTAAAGGCTGGTTTCCTTAAATATTGGGAATGCAGTATGTAAGTATTGGGCCACCTACACATTACATCCACAGGAGCTTTAATGACATCCCATTCTGAATCTATAGGCATTCATATGGAGTTGATCCCCCGTTTTGCAGCTATAACAGCTTCTGCTCTTCTGGGAAGATTTGCCCATTCATCCAGGCGAGCATTTGTGAGGTCAGACGCTAATGTTAGATGAGAGGGCTTGGCTCTCAGTCTCCATTCTAGTTAATCCCAAAGGTGTTTGATGAGGTTGAGGTCATTCGACCATGCCTTTATAGACCTTGCTTTGTGCACTAGGGCGCACAGGCCTTGACAGAAAAGGATGTTCCCCCCAACTTTTCTCACAAAGCTGGACGCATAAAGTTGTGCAAAAATGTCTCTGTAAGCTGAAGCAATAAGATTTCCCCAGTCAAACCCCAGAAAATGAAAAAAAAAAGGTAGCATTATCCCTTCTCTTCCAGACTTTAAGTTGGCACAATGCAGCCAGGAAGGTGAGGCACTTCAGGCATTCGCCAAACCCAGACTCATGCTTCAGACTGCCAGATAGAGAAGCTTGATTCCTCAGTCCACAGAACATGTTTCCACTGCTCTAGAGTCCAGAGGTGGCGTGCTTTAAACCACTCTCCTTAGTGACAAAAAGGTTTTCTGCTGACTGAGGAATTTCTCTGTGTGGGAGTCTGATGGATGAGTCTGGCTTTGGTGAATGCCAGGAGAACGTTACCTGCCTGAGTGCACTGTGTTTAGTGGAGGACGAATACTGACATGAGGTTGTTTTTCTGGGATTGGCCTGGGCCCCTTAGTTTCATAGAGGGGAAATCTTAATGCTTCAGCTTACCAAGTCATTTTGGACAATCCAATGCTTCCAACTTTGGAGAAACAGTTTGGGGAAGGCCCTTTTCTGCTCCAGCATGGCTGTGCCCAGTGCACAAAGCAAGGTCCATAAAATCCAAGGTTAGATGAGATTGATGTAAAATAACTTGACTGGCCTGTACAAAGCCCTGACCTCAACCCCACCAAACACCTTTGGGATGAATTAGAACAGAGGTTATGAGCACTGTCATCTAGCTTCAGTGTCTGACCTCATAAATACTCTTCAAGATTAATGGGCAAAAATTCCCACACTTTCCAAAATCTTGTAGAAAGCCTTCCCAGAAGAGTGGAAGCTGTCAGAGTTGCAAAGGGGGGGTACTAAGTCCATATAATGCCTATGGAATTAGAATGTAAGTGTAACATGTGCCCCAGTACTGCAGTCCACATAGTACGGTCTCTGTTTTAAATGCCTTGCCTATTCATACTCAAATATATTTAAAAAGCCAATAATTACCATGGGAAGTGCTTTTTCAAATGATTTCAAATGATGACCACCTCACCACCCCAACCCCCTCTTTTGACTGTTGTGTGAATACATTTCATGCAAGCAGCAGTAATTTTGTTTGAATACAGTTTTTTTTTATGTGTGTATTTTCATTGGCAGGACAGAAAAGTAAAAATGCTGATGACTCAGATAAGGAGAGGACAAACCCCACAGAGAATACTTCTGAAAAAGGAAGGGAACGAGGCAGAAAAAGAGGAAGAGTTGGAAACCGTTCCCTCAGCCCATTCAGTACACAAACACATATTGATTTCCAATTCCTATAATCTCACACCTCCCCGTACACAGAGAGACACGGACAAGCAGCAAGGTCAGAGTTTTCAATGAGGACTTGTTTGTCTCTATGCACATCACTGGCCCACAGAATGTGTTTTTATTAAGTTGGTCAGCGAGGAGGCCGGACAGAAGAGCTTACAGAAAGCAGGTCAGTGGGTATTTAGGTGGACAGATCAGGGCGGGGAGCGACCATAGACTGCATCTCTTTGGCTGTGTTAGTGATGCTCTGAGGTGGCATGGACAGTCGGGAACACTGACGTCGGTGGCTGCTGTTACTAACCCAGCATGTGCATGTTGAAAGCCTGCATGTTTCCACTGTCACTTTGACATCTCACTGGAAACTATTGCCACATTCTTCCTGAGTTCTGTTCGGCCTCTAAAGGGCACGTATCAGCTATAATCCACAGTCCGCATTAAGTGCTTGGGTTTGTTTAAGTTCGCCTGTCTTTTTAACTCAGATTTGATCACTCTCTCCATCACTGAGTAACTGCCAGGGGAAAGAAAAACTCAGCACAGATGGAGAGACAGCACAAGGAAATGGAAATGGAACCAAAAGCTGGGGGCGAGAGAAGATGCAAGAAAGGTCAGGCCAGACAAATTAAGAGAATGAATTGAAAATGAAAGGTTGGCCTTAAGTGGAGATGCAAGAAACAGAATAGAGTGCATGGCTTCAAAACTGTACACAAGCACAGCTAAAATGTACAGTGTAAAGGGGGAAAGATGAAAGATGAAAAGGAGGACTGTGATGCAACAAGTGGAGACACAGAACGCAGGCTAGGAGAAGACAGGACTAACAGCGGAATGAACGCTTACAGAACAATAGGTCATTGTGTTGGGAAGCCATGGACGGCAGATGAAGTGGTTACAGCAGCTGGCCCTTCACTATTGACATCAACACCAAAAAAAAAAAAAACAGGTTATCAAAGGACAATATCAAGTAGGGACAGACAACATAGGTTTATATGAGCGCCACGACACAGTGAAAAAACTCAGCAAGAGACAGCTGGTCCTCAGCAGGTCTTAAATGAGACAAATACAACCTGAGATGAGCAACAACACATGACACACTACACTGTGCCATTATTTAAGAAAAAAATTAAGCTAAAATACAGAAGCAGTGTGGGAAAAACCTTACTGCTTCCATAGGAATTAAGAGGGTACGTATCAGTCAGGTGCTACTAATCAAATGCACTTGATTAATTGATCATCAGCCAGTGTGAGCACCTCCATAAAAAGAGAGGGTTTGGCAGTTTGCTGGTCTGGAGCATTCAGGTGTGTTTTAACACAAAGCCAACAAGGAAAGCCATCAGCAGTGCTCTCAGATAAGCAGTTGTTGCTGGTCATCAGTCAGGGTAAGGTTGTACAATCTGAAGCCCATCATTCTACAGCGATAAAGATTATCACAAGCGGAAAATGTTCAGGACAGTCACTAATCTTCCCAGGAGTGGATGTCCCAGCAAATTCACCACAGGGTCAGAGAGTGCAATGCTCAGAAAAACTGCAAAAAAGCCCAGGAGCTACATCTCAGACTCTACAGACTGAACAAGTATGGTTTGTTTGGAAGGCTTACCAAGAGAAGGCCTCTTCTGTCTAAAAAAACATGGCAGTATGGCTTAGGTTTGCAAAGTTGCCTCTGAGCAAACCGTAAGACTTCTGGAACAATGTCTTTTAGACAGACGAAACCACGGTGGAGATGTTTGACCCTCAGTGCAGAGCACTGCATTTAGTAAAAATCAAAAAGAGCATATCAGTGCAGACACCTCATACCAGTTGTCAAGCATGGTAGTGGAGGGGTGATGATTTGGGCTTGTTTTGCAAGATCTGAGCATCTTGCAGTCACTGACTCAACCATGAACCTCTGTAGACCAACGTACCAAAGTGTTCCAGAGTCAAATGTGAGGCCATCTGTTACACAGCTAAAGCTTGGCTAAGATCGGGTCATGCAACAGGACAATGACCCCAAGAACACCAGCAAATCTACAACAGAAGGGCTGAAAAAGAAAAGAATAACAGTGTTGAAATGGCCCAGTCAGAGATTAGACCTCAATGACTGGAATGTGTTAGCAGAACCTTCAGAGAGCTGTGCATGAATGAATATCCACAAACTTCCAAGAAACTGATGCAATGTTGTAAAAAACAGTCGGCCAACATTCTTCCACAACAATGTGAGAGCCTAATAAAGTCATACAGAAAGTCATACTAACTCCATCAAAAGGTTTACTTTATCCTCCTTAAATACTCCAAAATCCAAACAAACAAAGGCAATCTGTGAATTTGCAACATTTCAACCAATAACCAATTTGTATTTGGGCTTTTTCTTGGGAAATGATGGGTATAATTTCACTCATGAGCTTGGTAAATGGTGTAAGCTTGATTTGGTATGTATGTTTCCATGGAAAAAGAAATGGCACATCTGAGTCTGTACAAGCTGCGCCTGCTGGCCGTCAAGCTGGACTGACTGCAACTGTTTGAGTGGGTAAAAACAAAAGGCCAGCTGCAAGAGGCTTTGAAAAAGGCTGTGAGGGCTGACTTTTAGACTCGAGAGGAGAAATTCTCTTAGAAACTGTTCAACCACTCATGAGAAGAAGAAAGAAACTGCTCTGAATAATCTTTGAAATTGACCCTTAGACCAGAGACTGATGATGTGAAATCAAAATATCTCAGTTGCCCCCTGGTGGCTGATTACAGTACAGTCGTTGAAACCCTGCCTCCTCCACGAGCCAAACTAAAACTCGCCATTTTCCAAGACGACTCAGGTCCTTCAGTCTCTGCTGGACGATGCTCAGGATGTTTTATGAGTCTGTGCTAGCCAGTGCCATCCTCTACGCTGTAGTGTGCTGGGGCAGCAGACTGACGGCGGCGGACACCAACAGACTCAACGAACTGATCTGCAAGGACAGACTCTGACAGCGGTGTCAGAGAGGAGGACGCTGTCCAAGTTAGGGACAATATTGGACAATCTTCACAGCCTCTCCATGACACGCTGGACAGACACAGGAGCACGTTCAGCAGCAGACTCATCCCACCACGGTGCTCCACAGAACGCCACAGGAAATCATTCCTACCTGTGACATTGCACTTTATAACTCCTCACTGTGACTCCCCGAGAGCTTCATATTGTATATATTACATATTGTATACTGAAGTGTCCAGTTCAAGGATTTTGGACATTTCCATCCTAATTTTGTGTTTGATTTTTGTTTTGTTTTTTTTTAACCAGACGTGTTAAGCAAGGGGTGGAGACTCCTGAGAACCCAAGCGTCAGTCACGAGATAGCTACACCCTGATTTACCTTCTATTTAAATGGAAACTGGACTGTCATGGTGCATTGAAAAGGAGGCAAAACTAGTGATTGAACCCATGCACTCGTGAGGAAACAGCTCATTCAAGAAAAATCAAATCATCAGCAGGATAATGTTCTCACAGACATACTCTGCGTCTCTTGGCTGGCTTGGGAATGCCTTGGTGTCCCACCTGAAGAGCTGGAAGAGGTGGCTGGGGAGTGGTGGTTTTTAGCATCTAGGCTCTCCTCTGTGACCCACACCAGAAAATAAGTGAATGGGACCCCTTGCCAAAAACTATTTTGATGTCAAGTTTAGTTTAAAGTTTAATTCAGGCTGTTCTATCAAGCTTCAAATATTTGTTGGTTAATCAACAAGCCGACTATCACAATTCAACTGTTTCCCAATTTTTTTATGGCAGTAAAAGATAAGATAAGATAAGCTGAGGTAACAAGCTGCCTACTGTGGCGCCATCTTTTTTTTTTTTCAGCAAAATGTTGCTGTTGGTCACTGAAAATTGAACACGTTAACCTGGACCTGATTATATTTTTATCCCCTGCTGATATGTGAAAACACTATGTGGTGATTTGTGTGCGTGCACCAAATAAAAGTGGAGGTGAATCGGTGGGAGTTCTTTTCAATTCCAAACCGCAGCAGTTGGATCTAATCAACCCCTGCAACTTTACCAACCACTAAAACAAACCGGAGCCTTCATTCAGCTAAACTCTCCTGCACAGTGACCTTCAGTGCTGAGTAACCTGGGACATTAACATAAAAACCTGTTTAAAACACTCAAATACCATGCACACACTGCCATTCATCAATGCCTATACTGTGCTTGCACCCTGCCTCAGTGTTTCCATGTATTGACTAACTTGTTAGCCTCATGCATAAAGCTGTCTCACACACACACACACGCACACACACACACAGACCAGGCCAACACCTGGCAGTTGCATAAATCCAGTCCCTATCTGATTGCATGATCTGGCTAATGATCCCTCAGCACACTGGCAGTAGATTACCATAATAGATTACTGCGCTTCTGCCCGCATCCACAGTCTTACATCCACTAATCCACAGCAAACGACAAGTCGCTGTGTATCACTGTCAGCGCAATGGCCCACAACTGTTCCAGTGTGTGCCGACAAACACACACATTCAGAGCTCAGGACAAATAGTCAGAAGGGAGAAAGTCAAATATTTGCACCTAAACTCTTTCTGTAATCTTTTCAGGCTGCAACACCTCCTAGCACGCATTCGAATAAGGTTCGATGAGCTCCTGGAATCCAAAAGTAAACCTAATGCTGCCCTCTTACATTTGTGAACGTATATAATACATCTGTCAATGTTGTAGAAAGTCGGTTTACATTATAGAGATTTTGCATGCTTCTTTTTTTTTTCTTTTTTTACAAATTTTTCACTTTAAAAATGTTATTCTAAAAGGAAAAGCTGAAAAAGCACTTCATGTGTTTAAAAATTACACAGCAAAAAATACTGTCTGAAGAAGTACACATACTGTAATATGAAGTATAATGTATGCTGGCTGAATCTGATGGAAAAAGCCAACAAGTGCCGTCATGGGGTTTGGACACTGAATGCCACCACAACAGCTTTGGTGCCCCTTGGTTCTACAAGACTTTGGAACTCTACTGGAGGGGCAGAACAACAATCCTCCAAAAGATATGCACTCATTACTCAGTATCTTCACTGCTCAAAAAATTAAAGGAACACTTTGAAAACACATCAGATCTCGATGGGAAAAAATGATGCTGGATATCTATACTGATATGGACAGGGTAATGTGTTAGGAACTAAAGGATGCCACATCATTTGATGGGAATGAAAATGATCAGCCTACAGAGGGCTGAATTCAAAGACACCCTGAAAATCAAAGTGAAAAAACAATGCTGGTCCATTTTGCTGAAATTTCATTGCAGCAACTCAACACAGTACTCAGTAGCCTGTATGGGCTCCACGTGCATGAGTAATTTTCCCCCTGGGGATTAATTAAGTATTCTGATTCTGATTCTGATTGTGTGCATGCCTGAGAACATCAGAGCATGCTCCTAATGAGACGATGGACGGTGTCCTGGGGGATCTTCTTTCAGACCTGGACCAGGGCATCACTGAGCTCCTGGACAGTCTGAAGTGCAACCTGGCGGTGTCAGATTAACCAAAACATAATGTCCCAGAGGTGTTTCATTGGATTTAGCTCAGGCCAGCGTGGGGGCCATTCAGTGGTGTCAATTCCTTCATTCTGCACCAGCGAAGGGTCTGACAACGGGTCCAAGGATTTCATACTGATACCTAATGACAGTCGGGGTGCCATTGCCTAGCCTGGAGAGGTCTGTGCGTCCCTCCATGGATGTGCCTCCCCAGACCATCATGCTGAACGATGCTGACTTGAACGACTTGATGCTAAACTCTGATTAAAACCTGTAGTACTGTATAACAGGCAATATAGTAAGTTGGCCAAGTTTCAGTGTTGCTTGAACATATGCCATATGGACAAAAGTAATAGGCCACATGCAAAGTACACCTACAGGAGTTTCTTTCACATTCCATTCTAAATAAATTGGTGTTATAAGGAGGTCGCAGCTGTAACAGCTTCCACTCTTCTGGGAAGGCTTTCTACAAGATTTTGGAAAGTGTGGGAATTTTTGCCCATTAATCTTGAAGAGTATTTGTGAGGTCAGACACTGACCTCATAATCTCTGTTCTAATTCATCCCAAAGGTGTTTGGTGGGGTTGAGGTCAGGGCTTTGTGCAGGCCAGTCAAGTTATTTTACATCAATCTCATCTAACCTTGGATTTTCAGACACTGATGTTGGACGAGAGGTTGAGGTCAGGGCTCTGTACAGGCCAATCAAATTCTTTCACATTAAATTCCCCCAATATTTGATTTTATAGACCTCGTTTTGCGCACTGGGGCACAGCCATGTTGTAGCAGAAAAGGGCCTTCCGTCAAACTGTTCACACAAAGTTGGAAGCATAAAATTGTCTAAAATGTCTTGATAAGCCAAAGCATTAAGCTTTCCCTTCACTGGAACTAAGGGGCCCAGGCCAACCCCAGAAAAACATTATCCCTCCTCCACCAAACTTTACAGTTGACTCAGTGCAGTCAGGAAGGCAACATTCTTCTGGCATTCGCCAAACCCGGACTCTTTCATCAGACTGCCAAATAGATAAGTGTGATTTATCATTCCACAGAACATGTTTCCACTGCTTCAGAGTCCAGTGCTGGAGTGCTTTACACAACTGCTTATGGTGCTTGGCATTGTGCTTGGTGACGTAAGTCTTGCATGCCGCTGCTCAGCCATGGAAACCCATGCCATGAAGTTCCCAGCACACAGCTTTTTTTGCTGGTGTTTACACCAGAGGAGGTTTGGAACTCTGCAGCTGTTGAGTCAGGAGAGCGTCGGCTACTTCTATGCACCGTCCACCTCAGAACTCATCAACCCCGCTCTAACTTTATGTGGTCTGCCACTTCATGACACTTGCACTTTTCCACAGTTGATTGTGGAATATCTTGGGGAGGAAGAAATTTTCAGCAACTGACTGCGGCGTCCTACAGCACCACACTAGAATTCACTGAGCTCTTTGTAATGCTTGTAGACTGTATGGCTAGGTGCCTGATTTTATACACCTGTGGCAATGGCACTGATGGAAACACCTGACCAATGATTGTCCATATAGTGTGCCATTCAGTGAGAACAGAAATGTTTTTTCATAGGACAAAAGTCTGTCAGAATTGATATGCAGTGACCTTTCCCTTTAAGGCAGCGGCTCTTAAGATTCTAAGTGCCAAATTAATGAGCCAGCATATGACTCAGGGTCCCACAAGATTTAAAAAAAATCCATACATCACAACCATTTGTCCTGTGTTCAAAATGTGTGATTTTGGAGGTCCATAGTTTTTAACCATTGGTCAGGCACCAGATGTATGTGTCAGTGTTCAGAAGGTTAATTCTGCCTTGATGACTGGAACGGAAGAGTCAGAATTAAAGACAAAACCTCCCTTGATCTCACTCTGAGCTGTGACATCATAGTATCAAATTAAGTTAATCAAGGAAGTCGGGAGAAACAGTCTTTCCAAAAAGTGACCACAGGCCACTAAAGTCCCCTGGACTGTACTTTAGCTTAAAGGGGCAAGTGGATCCAGCAGCATGCCCCCTACAGCAAATTCCCCCCAAACTCGAGGGTTCAGTATTATGTGTGTCCACTGAGACTGGTGGGAAGAAATATAGCAGATAGAGATTTAGCATTTGAGCTGATAATCAGAGACACAGTTGCCTAAAAGCCAGAAAATGGCTTCAGAGCGTTTGAAAGAAAAGGATGAACCAGCTCAAAGTCAACCACCCAGATTTGTACACAGTCTCAGTTATCACTTTGTATTACCAACATTCTGTCCTCCAGAAATGTTGCAGTTTGTGAACTGTACACCTTTATCCCCTGAAATCACAGGTATGTGCATGCGTCTTTTTCAGCCTGCGTTACTGAATGGGGCATGATGCACTGACAGACGATGCGGACAGAGCGCGCTGAGAAAGAAAACTCTGTGTGAGAGAGCAGAAAAAGTCGACGGGATAAAAATCTGATAAGCGCTTCGAGGGAGTCGTGCAAAAACCACAATGATTAATTGATATCCGTGACCAGAAGTGCCTGTGTTCGAGCCTGTGGGTGGGAGCGTGCACAGATATTTCAGCACACACCCACTGATCGTATTTAGGTGAGTCACACAATAAAAGGTGTTAGAACTCGGATTCCTACAGTGTGTGGTATTATTTGCTGTTTCCTGCACAGTAAGGATTCGGTGCTGTGCTGCGAACTCTGGCGAACGACACAGTCAGCTCCATTTTAGTCATTAGAAACACCCTACAATTACCTATGACCAGTAAGATAACACCAAGTCCAGGTTTCGGGCCTCTACACCGACCTGCAAGTAACTTGTGCATGCACAGCAATGATCTTAGTGAATACAATGTTGTAATAAAAAGACTTAAAAGGCTCAGCTTCAGACTCTCATTACTAGCTTTTTACTGAACTCCTAAGATTTTCTGCCATTAGAGACAGTGAAAAGCAACTACGTGGGTATTGAGTGGTAGCCGGATATACAAGAATCATCCTTTGTTGAGTCTGCAAATCGCAATTATTTGCTCTTTCGAATCCGTCTGCCATTTTTTCCTATACAGGAAACTTCAGGGGAAAAAAGTGGGGAATTGCACATTTTGGGAATAATGATTACATCTTAAAATGTAATCATTTTACCTCAGCATAAAGCAAATGTATGACTGGGGAGTGTGTGTGTCTAACCTCAGGTGTAAAACAGCACATAAGAGATTTAACTGTGCCATAGTTTTATGAATAAAAATGAAGCCAAAGTGAAGGAGCCATATGCAAAAAAAAACGAATTAAAAAAAATAAGTACACCCCATGAACCAGCTTTAGCAGCAATAACTTGGAGTAATTGTCCTGTGCATGACTTTCTCAGTCTCTCATTGCTGTGGAGGAATTCTGGTCCACCCTCCTTTACAACATCCCCTCACTTTGTTGAGGTTTGCAGACATTCTTTCGTGCACATCTCTCCTAAAGTCCCACCACAACAGTTCAGTCAGAGGTTAGAGGTCTGGACTCTGGGCCACTGAAGCACCTTGACTTTTTTCTTTTTCAGCCGTTCTGTTGCAGATATTCTGCTGTGGTTGGGATCACCGTCCTGTTGCATGACCCAATTTGGGCCAAGCTTTAGCTGTTGGACAGACAGACTCATACTTGACTCCATTCGACATCTGACTTGGCTGCAAAACAAACCTGAATCACCACTCCTCCGCCACTGTGCTTGACAGCTGGTATGAGGTGTTTGTGCTGATGTGCTGTGTTTGCTTTTCGCCAAATACGGCACTGTGCATTACAGCCAAACGTCTTCACTTTAGTCCCATCTGTCAACCTCTGGTAACCCTTCATAACAAGCCATACTTGTTGAACAGTAACATTTAACAAGCTAACTGAGGCCTGTAGAGTATGAGATGCAGCTCTTGGTTTTTTTGCAATTTCTCTGAGCGTTGCCCAGACTGACTTTGTGGAGCATCCGCTCCTGAGAAGATTGTGGCATTGTGTTAACACACTCCTGAATGCTCCAGCCCAGCAAACTGCTGGACACAGTAAAGGTGTACTCGGTTTCCCTCAGTGTTTCCCTGTCTGTTGCGCCCTCTACCCAGGCCTTAAATGTAAAAGCTTCTCTCTCTTTCCCTAAATAAATGACTGGGATAATGGAGAGGTCTAATTACTGAAGAGCTGCATAATTGCAGGCTTTAAGAAATCTGGGCGTGTTACTGTAATGCAAAGCATTTCCTGATTTCCTACCGTTAACCTGGTTACTCGCAGTAACCTGGATCCTTGTCTGGAAGCGCTGCCCTCTTGCTGTTTGGATGATTGTGAAGGGCAGCAGAGTTGATAGAGACATTTCAATCTAAGTCTTTTGCACCACAGGTCTACACATGCGCACACACACACACACACACACACACACACACAGAGCATTGAGAGGGTCTGGCTACTCTCTGCTCTCTGCCTGTCTGCCCTTATTTAACGAAGAGAATCTCTGATGGATTTCAGCAGGGCCTTCTGCCTCACCTTGACTGATTGCCTCCACACACACATGAACAGGCTTGCACAATGTCACCCACACACACCTACGCACAATAAATAAAAGCCACTGGTTAAAATACCGTAAAGGCTAAAACGTGAAGTGTTTGAGCATGAAAACATGGGTTCATCCATGCTGATGGCTGCAGACAACAGCGACTTTTATGTTAATGTTCCTTAAACAACACCTGAATAATTAATGTAAGAAATTTTGGTGAGCTGCGGGTCCATAGTCTGATTTCCCACACGGGTGCTCTGTTACTCTGTGTAACATCATCTTTCCTCCTGGGTATTAACAGTTACATCCTGACTGCATGTGCCTCACAGGCAGAGAAAATGTGCAATTATTCTTTACAAACTTTAATTTGTTAAATGATAAATGGTCTGGTGCTTATATAGCACTTTTCTACTCTAACTGAGCACTCAAAGCGCTTTTTTACTACAAGCCTCATTCCCACAGTGCTTTATTCTATGCCGTAAGCACATTTTACCTATCACGCACACATTCACACTCCGATGGATGCATCTGGAGCAATCTGAGGTTCAGTTTCTTGCCCAAGGACACTTCGGCATGTAGACCGGAGAAGTCAGGGATCCAACTGCCAACTTTGTGTTGAAAAACAACCCACTCTACCTCCTGAGCCACAGCCGCCCCGAATGCTGTCTTGTTACCAAGACAATATTCATCATACTCCAGCTGCTCCCTTGTATTCTCGCCACAGCGGATTAATCCGCATCAGTGATTTGGCAGGGGTTTTACGCCGGATGGCCTTCCTGATGCA
Organism: Etroplus canarensis; assembly: GCA_015106775.1. NCBI lineage: Eukaryota > Metazoa > Chordata > Actinopteri > Cichliformes > Cichlidae > Etroplus > Etroplus canarensis. The sequence goes on from VUQH01040432.1 coordinate 12,719, forward strand.
ACCCTCCATGGCGAGAGGGGCTTGTGTCCACTCCTGGAATCAAACCAGGGACCCTTTGCTTGTAAGGCGGACGTGTAAACCACTACACTACCAAGACAATGATGTTTACAAGATTACAAATTCATTACTGGTCACATTTGCAGCTTTGCATTGTCAAATGCCCTCCCCCCGAAAATACGACTGGCCCACAAGTGCCTCCCCACCAATGACCTGTAGAAATGCAAGTTATTTACACTACTTTAAGTATTTATGTGATATACTGCTTAATGCTCCGGTGCTACCATATTGTTAATGCTACCATGGTAAATGCTTTTACCATTTACCATTTAATGCTAAAAGCTTTTGAATTTACCAACAAAAAAATGTCACCTATTGTTACAATAACTGATGAATTATGAATGTGGACAGCCAAGAGAAATTGTGTTAAATTTTTAATGACAGTACAAGGGAGCGCGATGTAAAATATTCCCAACGCACTAAAGGAGAATAATCTTACACAATACAGGAATTATAATAAAGCCAGACAACATCCTACACCGTTTCTTATTTGCACTCTGTGAGATTGACAATCAGCAACATGTTGAGCTGCCATCTGAAAGCAGGTGTCTGTTGTTTTCCCTGTGCCGGCACACCTCCTGCTTCTGGCTTCTGCAACACGCAGCACGTAAATTAAAGTGCTGTGGCACAAGAGGACACACCGAGCCCACCTCTCCTTCAAGTCTAGACGATTTCCTAGTTTCACCTCTAAATCTGCCTCCCTCTCCCTTTTTTCTTTCCGCCCGTCTGCCCACGTTGCTTCATCTCCATTACTCCAATTTCTCTTAACTTCCCGTGAGTCCCACCGGTGTCTGACCTTCTAAACGACGCCCCTCCTCTCCCTCACTTCTTGTTGATCAACTCCATCCTCCGTTCTTGCTCTATTCCTTTTCTATTGTTTACCCTTAATCCCTAATCCCCTTTTGTCTTCCACCATCCCTCCATCCAGATATTAGTGCTATCAAGGGAGGTCTGGAAGGGTCTTACGGCAGTGGCCACAAGGGGCTCTTATCCAAAGCAATGACACACTTCCAAGTCAAGAAGAATTTGTTATGTAACAGCTTTAAGCTTCCCGGCTTCTCTGGTGGGCCTCACAGCCGGCTCATATCTACAAATGTGCACACACACACACACACACACACACACACACACTCGCACACAGATGAATACACACTCTGAGAGCGAGAGAGGGAACGAGTGGGAGAGAGAGAGAGCGAGACAAAGAGAGAGAGAGTGAGTGAAGGGAGGAAAGATTAAGCTGGAGCTGAGAGCAAGTGGATGGAGACGCGACAGAAGGAAAAGGAAGGGAAGGAGGAGAGAAAAAAGGACAGACTGGCAGGAAAGAAGGGAAAAGAGAGAAAATGGAAGAAGAAGAAGAAGAAGAAGAAGAGCAGAAGGGGAGAGAGAAAATCCACACTTGGCCCTGTGGAAACAAAATAAATGAAAGGAGGAGAAAAATAAGAGGAAAAATTAGAGGAGAGCACCACAAAGAAAAAAACAAGAGGTCATAAAGGTTTCTACCAAACACAATGAGCATCGCCATTTAAATAAAAAAGCAACGCAGTCAGCCGTGTGAGTGCTCCATCCGTGCTCTTACTGGGGGAGGAGGCATGAACATAAAGCTAGGAGCAGAAGCAGGGGAGAGGAGACAGTTGGATGGCAGCCTCTGAAAAGGAGATGTTTGGTAAATGGCTTGATGAATCTTTCAGGGGGGAGCACGACGAGGAGGAGGGGGGGAGCTCATTTTGAATAATTGACTATAAAAGCTGCTAAACCAAGATAGAACATCTCAGGTGGTCTATCCACGCATACTAAATTTGAACAACACGCACGTGCATGTATTCTGAATGTCATGTGAGACCGTGTGCACGTACAGGTGGATCAGTCTCTGTGGAAAACCATCACAGGGAGGAATACTGACTTTCAAATGGCAGTCTGAGGGGTCTGGAGGTCCGACAGCACAACACAGGTCCAGTGAAATCTTAAACATGGATGACACGACAGCTCCAAATTACTGAGAATGTCTCTTGGTGGCCGATCATAAACTCCGCCCTTCCACCTTAGAGGACAGGGCATAAGCCAATCTTAAACAGTAAGTACGTCAGAAATTGTTCATAACTATGGTTTACGCCACACTGATCACTTCTTATGTGAATTGTTGCTCTCTCTTTAAGTAGAACGTCAACGATGCAGGAGCTTCATAATGTGTGAAGACAGAAAGTGAAGCTTTCCTGTTATTGGTCGACTGTATTGCTAATAACTAATGAGAGCTGAAATCCACTGAAAAAGGTTTACAAAAACCTCCTCTAAAGTGTTCAGACTACATACTTCGTAGTAACTACAGCCACTAAGAGCATGAAAATATGAGAACTCATTAGTAGGGATGTCATCTGAACTGCCTCTCCTGACACCTCTTGGTACCAAAACTTTAAAAATGGGACAATTTTTCCATTACCATTACTTTTCCAGTACCGGAAGTGTTAAGTACCGAGTTCGCAATTCTTCTGTAATTGACAGGGGCAGAATATGCCTACAAGTGTTGAGGATGAGGATGATGAGGAGGAGGAGGAGCATGATGATGATGAAGAAGAAGGTCCACATGGCATTAGTGCATCTGCCAGGACAGCTCCGTTCAGCTCTTTAATAAGGCAGGCAGTCAGGAGTTGGCTGTTGAAGTACTTTGTCTTGAAGGTATTTACCAGCATCTAAAAGACCTTCAGCCACTCCCTTCCCTTCTGCCCAAGGGATCACCAAATTGGATTAATCTACATCAGTAAAATGTCAGAGGTTTTCCTCCGGATGCCCTTCCTGACGCAACCCTCCAGGGAGAGAGGGGCTTGTGTCCCCACCTGGAATCGAACCTTTCGCTTGTAAGGCAAACGTGTAAACCACAGCATCTAATCTTTCAGAAGTATTCAAGATTTCAGTTCATATGAACAACATCCAAAGTGTTATCCTTTTTATGTTATCCTAAGATACGTGTTACCATTTGATTTGAGAGAGCTAGCATTGCCGTTATGAAATCAGCCTGTGGGAACAGGCTCAAATGTTGGCAGTGGCGAACGTCATATAAATGTTTAAGTTAATGGGATCCAAAAGCCACATTTTTTCAAATCTTTCTGATAAAAGAGTTCATGTTTAAGTACATGGGATAATATTTTTTTCTTTTAAACTGCAGTATCAACAATTATGTAATTTTACTGGTGGTACTATAGTATTCCCTCTATGATCATGACCAATAAGATCATGATCATCAGCTTTTAACAGGTTACAAGTGGTGTGCAACGTGTGGCAAAGCAATATTTCAAGCTATAACAGCACTCATAGCAGTAGGTCTACCATCTAAAAGAAGAGAACCATCAAAAATCTGACAGCATGACAGGTATAGTGAATATAAGAATAGCAACAGTGGAATGAACTGATCTAGATTCCCACAAACGCACCATCTCCACTGTGAAGCATGGTGGTGATGCTCTGGGAATGCTTCTCAGCAGCAGGTCCTGGAAGGCTTGTAAAGGTAGAGGGGAACATGAATGCAGAAAAATATCACAAATCCTGGAGGATAATCTGACTCAGTTTGCAAGAGAACTACGGCTGGGGAGGAGATTTATTTTCCAGCAAGACAACAACCCCAAGCAGACAGCAAAAGCTCCACAGAAATCAAAGACAACAATCTGAATGTTCTGGAATGGCCAAGTCAACGCCCGGATCTCAATCCAATCGAGAATATTTGGCTGGACTTGAGCTGAGCAACCTGACAGAGCTGTTTGCAAGGAAAAATGGGGAAAATCTGAAGCGCCCAGATGTCCAGCCTGATTGAGACATGTCCACACAGACTCAGTGCTGTACCCTTACAACTACAGAGAAATGTGTGTGTGTGTGTGTGTGTGTGTGTGTGTGTGCTACAGGAAACTCCTAAAGCAGCAGTAATGTCTCCAGAAGGCTCCACAGCAGACAGTCAAACACTGGGTCTGACAGACAAGCCCAGCACTGGCCCAGACAGCAGTTATGCAATGCCCTCCAAAACCAGTGTACACACAGAGACATGTCAGAGCAGTGACTGGGCTGTACACACACACACGCACACACACACACGCACACACTCATATGAAGACAGTGGCTATTGCACTTCTCTTTTCAAAATGATGTTAACCGCTGCCTAGCAACCCCAATGAAGGACACTGGATGGAATAATGAAATTGAAATTCTCCCAGACTTTATTTCTTTTATTTGTGAACAAACTGAAGCGCAAGAAATGAGAAAAAAAAGTTGTGTGTGTGTGTGAGATACAGTTGAGTGTACAACAACCCAAAGTCACACCCATTTCCTGTGTGAGTGCCTGAGCCTGAGAGGATTTCCGCAACCAAACATGTGTATTTAGACTGCACTACTGTGTGCAAAAGTAATCGGCACTTTGAAGCAAAAAAAGCTGTTTTTTCTCTCATTACCAGCAAGCTCAAGAGGACTTACATGCATCTGAAAAAGAAAGTACAAACTCTTTCAGTTCTAAGGTTTTCTGTTTCAGGACATATTAAAAATCATCTGCTCCTTAGCAAGTCTTACAATTAGGTAAATACAACCTATGATATAACCTACTATTATACACCCTCACTGCTTCCATAGAAATTAAGAGGTAAGTAGCAGCCAGGTTGCCTTAGAGAAGCAAATGTTGCTGGCCATCAATCTGGAAAGGTTTTTAAGGCCAAACAATTTTAAGTTCATCATTCTAGAAAGGTTATTCACAAGTGGAAAACTTTCAAGACAGTTGCCGTGGACGCCAGCAAATTCACAACAAAGTTGGACCGTGCAATGCTCAGAGGGCTTGCAAAGATCCCAAGAGCTACATCTCAGACTCCACAGACCTCAGCTCGCATGATGAATGTTAAAATTCATGACAGCACCATCACAAAAAGACTAAACAAGTACGACATGTCTGGCAGGGCTGTGATTGAAAACCCTCCTCTTTCTAAAAAGAACATGGCAGCATGACAAAGTTGCATCTAAAGAAAAAAGCCAAACGTGAGGACATCTGTCTGACAGCTAAAGCTTGGCGCAGATTTGGGTCATGCAATAGGGCAATGATCCCAAGCACAAAGAAAAGAATCAAGGTATCACGATGGCCCTGTAAAAATCCAGACCTCAACTCAATCGAGATGCTGTGATGGGACCTTAGGAGAGCCGCGCATCAATGAATTCCTGTCAACCTCAATGAACTGAAGCAATGCTGTGAAGAAAAGTAGGCTGAGATTCCTCCACAACGATGAGAGAGACTGATATTGCTGCTAAAGGTGAGTCTACAAGCATGAGGATCATATTTTTCCACATACAGTTTCTCAATTCTTGTGTCCTTCTTCATTAAATAAATAATGACACAATATAATGTCATGTGTTGTTGTTCATCTGAGGTTGTATTTAAATCATTTTAGAACCTGGTAAAGACCAGATGATTTTAAAGCCTGTAGCTGTGTTACTGTGTACATTTTATAAGGTCTTTACATTTTGTACAGTCCCCTGAGATGACTTATGTTATTGTTTGTTGCTATATAAATATAACCAAGCTGAACTGAATTGAAAAGCCATAGTTTAAAATGATGTATGTGCTTTATGACCAAACGTGTTCTTACGTTACACTTACGTGGGTTCCCAGAGTTAGGGCCACCGGGGCTTTGTGCAGCTGTGCCTGAGTTTCTTTTACACATCTGATGAATAACACCCTTGAGCTTTAAAGCCAAGTCTCTCTGTGGTGTGAAATAATTCATTTCATTTCCAAACATAAATGTGTTTTTTTGGACAGCTATATGTCTTCTGCTTCTAGGAACACATTACACAGTACATATGAGTTGTTGCCAGTCTTGCTGCTACTTTAAGTTGCTCTGCAGAAGTCTTGTTATCACTGTGCAACTGCGTATCCAAACTTCATGTCAAACTGACCTGCATCAGGTCAGGACTTTCTTTTAACGTAAACATGGTAGCGTACCAGGAAGTCCCAGGGTCAAACTGTCAACGCAGAGTTCTACAGCAGTGTCCTGAAGTGTCTGAGGAACACTAAGTGGACCTGAACTGTGGTGCACAACCACCACTCGCCACCTGCCACCACTTTCCAGATTTGGCTCCCTACAACATAGTCCTCTTCCCCACAAAGAAACTAGCTGCACCTCACCATGCGGCCACCAAAGGTATATAAAGGTAATGTCAAGCCAGCTGCCATCTGTACATTGTGTGAAGTACCTTTAGATGAGGCTTCATTACTGTATCCTACAAGGGGAGAAGCTTTTGAAAAGGAGATGTGAAGGCTCTCCATACCAAAGCCAAAGTTAAACGAGTGAGGCGTGTCATGTTTATAATAAAAAAGTGCTATAAATGAAACCCAAGTGAGTCAGGTGGGCAGGAATGGTGTAAGAGGCAATAAAGCCTATATGATACGACAGGACCGTATCTGAGCCACTGTCGGATACACAGCAACATATTTAAAAAAACTGCACTGAGGAAGAGATTTTCAGAATTACAACTGAAGCATATTTAATCCTCAATTTTTAGTAACAAGGATGTGTTTGTCGCTCCAAAACGTTTATCTGCTTGACAATATAATGAATCTAAGCTCGCCAAATTAAGCTATAAACTCAAAAACATGAGAGGAGAGGGTGAGCAGGAGCGTAACGAGATGAAAAAATGACTGTTACACAAAGTGTGTGTGTGTGTGTGTGTGTGTGTGTGTGTGTGTAGATTGTTTCAAAAGGAGTTCAGCACAGGATAAAGTGTTGTTTTTCAGTTCTCGTTCTGGCCTTCTGATGTAGGCTTACTGTATTTGAAAATTCTCTTAAGAGTATCTTATCCACTGAGCCTAAGGTTGTTCATTTTGGCCCCACAGTGTGGAGATGTTACTGACTGAACATGGGGGATGTTTGTCAGGTGGAAATTTTAAAAATAACCTTGGGTTTGAGAGTTTCGAGGAGCCTTGGGTAGGTTTCTTTTATGTTCCAGTCTCACTCACTCACTCTTTTTCAAAAAGCCTTTATGAAGCTGATTTTATATCCAGTATTATTTGCATCCATTTTCACTTTCTGACAGTCTTCCTCATTTGGGACAGTGTTGGAACATTGCTGCATTTCTTGGCCTTTTACCGGCACCTATAAATCAGTGGAGTAGCGCGAAACCATTAAAAATATATCGCAATATCACAAGAAAGGGTATTTGCATTTTGGCAGTGAACACTATGATGGTAAATATTTGTTGTCATTAATTTTTCATGAAAAAAACTAAAAGAAAATTAAAAGCAACGCTTTGAAGCAATAATTCTAATGAAGTTAGAATTTTCATCATCCTTCCAACCATCTGTTTCTTCCGCTTATCCAATTCAGGCTACAGGGAGGGGGCTGGAGTCCATCCCAGCTGTCACAGTGCAAAAGGCAGGGGGCACCCTGGACATTTTGCCAGTCTATTGTAGCATTTTTGGCCACTGATTGAGAAAAATAATAGTGATTAATATTTGCTGGAGATGGATGAACAGACAAGTGACTAATTCTGATGAGATTCCTTTGAGTCTTCTCATAAAAACTGAACAAAAACATCAGAGAGGAAAACTGGAGTAAAATGTTCCAGAGCAGAATCAGACAAAAATATTACATATTACACATAATGATGGGTTAGAAAAGAAAAGCTGGACTAAAATGTCTCTAAGGAACACTGGAGGGAAATGTTACGGCAGAAAACTGGACTAAAATGTCTCTCAGGCAATGCAGATGAGGACATGAGGCTAAGTGTTAATGTTGACAGTAAAATCCATGGCTGCAAATATTTGTTGTTTTTCATGAGAATTTTTTTGAAAAACTTTCATCAGTGGACATTTGTCAGTGACTGACAATCTTCTAGATGTCTGGATGGATATGCAAACTAATTCCAATAAGATTCCCTTTAATCCTTTTAAGAAAACTGGGCTCAAATCAGGTACTTTTTGCTGCTCTCTTGGATTCTCCCCAAGGGTTTGAACCAGCGTATTATGCCACATTAGTAAGCTGGCAGAGGTGTTGTGCCAGATGCCCATCCTGACGCAACCCACCATCGTGAGAGGTGCTTGAGGCGACTGTGACTCAGGAGGTAGAGCGCGTCATCTTTCAACAGTAGGGTTGGCGGTTCAATCTCTGGATTCTCCGGTCTGAATGCATGCTGACGTGTCCTTGGGCAAGACACCGAACCCAAAATTGCTCCCGATGCTTCGGAGTGTGAATGAGTTAAACGGACTTGGTTGCCTGTAGTAAAAAGTGCTTTGAGTGCTCAGAGTAGACACGTACTATCGAAGTAGCAGTCCATTTACCTGGAATCAAACCAGGGACCTTTTGCTTGTAAGGTGAATGTGTAAACCACTGCCACAGCAGATTAATCCGCATTGGTAATTTGGCAGAGGTTTTACACTGGATGCCCTTCCTGACGCAACACTCTGGTGGGCTTGTGTCCCTGAAATGTCCCAGAGGAAACCGGAATAAAAGGTCACAGAAGGAATCTGGGCTAACATGACAAAATGAAAAAATGGGCTGGAAAGTTGGGACTTCAACAGGAAAGTGAGCTACAATGTCATTGAGGTAAAATGTCACTAATCTGTTTGTGTTATTGTTGTTTTTTGTCAGGTAAATGATCAAAAATCTGACAACTAGAATCTCTCGCTACATCTGAATCACATCTAAATTAAAATTCCAGCTCATGCAGAAATTCTTTTAACTTCATCAGACGTGTTTACAAAACCTCCCTCTGCACGCAGAGCCAGTCTTAACAGTAACACAAAAGTTTCATCAAATCAGGTCTGAAAGCCTCAGGTTTGCTCCAGGTTCCAGTCTAATCCAGTCTAACACTTATCATCTGATGATTAACCACCGGAAACAAAGCCCTTAAAGAAAAGCGATGGAAGCAGCTTAAAGCGATGTGCACTGTCGGAGTGTCGGTTATTAGATAATAAGTGACAACAGGTGAACTGCTAGCTGAACATAATGTATTGTTGTTTCAAATTGAGCTGACAGCTGTCAACAAAAGCTTGAATCTGAAAAATCACACTCCTACCATCATTCACACTCCTACACTTCCAATATGGTGTCCTGTGTTGTAATACGTAATAATATAAAGTTATGTCTAATATATATTTTCATATCCAGCATTTCTTTATGTGATTTACTTGAATTTAGACATTTTAAATCTTCCATCTGAAAGGATCATCTTCCTTTAAAAAACATTCTGAGTTTGGTTTTATGAATGTCTTCATTAATCCATCATTAAGTGCAGCTTTTTTATTTAGTTTTATTGAACTCTGAATTGGCTTTGATATCTGCTCGTGTATTGTTTTTGTTTTTTTTTTTATTTCATTTCTGAATTTTATTCGACTCAGAGCCTCTGAGTGTTTTCTTTCTTCTCCTTAAACTCAAGTCAAATCGTGGTCAAGATCACTGCCAGTGTGCACCTAATGACCACACAGACACTGAACTGAAAGCGTTTGTCTTGGTGTGAGCTAACGTAGCTGAGATTAATTAGGAGAGAGTTTGAAATCTGAACCAACATCCATGAGGTTTTATGAGTACATAAAGCCTGCTGGTGATGTCTAATAGGCAGTGTTTCCTCATGCTTGGAGAGCGTAAGAGAACACACCGACCCAAAGGCAAATTACAGTCTGGACCGGTTTTCACCAGAAAAGAATAAACTCAACCCATGCAAAAACTGCAGACAAGGCCTTCATGTGCTTTTGATGATGTCAAAGATCCTCACAGTGATCTGAAGGGACAGACGGGTCAAGCTGTGGACGACAGAGACGGGACTGGGGGTTTTTCAGTCAATCAGACCACACTCCCCTCACACAAGAAGGAAGTATTACACAGACAGACAGGCAGACATGCTTTCTTGTCACTGGTTGGTTGTATTGCACAAATAAAAGGGAATGAACATCCACTGAGAAGTGAAGGAGGCTCAAAAGCAGCCATATCTGGAACAACGGCCCTAGCTCTTGACCAGCCCTAACCTAGCTTAAGACATTATTATGCCATAAATAAACCTAATGACAGCCTTTGTGTATAGATGGTAGAGGAGCACAAACGCTCATTTCATGAACATTACAATCCAGACCAATACACTTAGAAGCATCGATTCTTGTGAAAATGGAAAAGTGCCCATAAAATGGCAAATATGACCTTGATGGACACAAATTGGGTGAAGACCTATTAGGTGATCATTGTGTTTAAGTTTGATTCAATTCTGACCAATATTCTAGGAGTAGTGATTAGTGTCCCTGTAGCGTAGTGGTATGCACATTTGCCTTACAAGTGAAAGGTCACTGGTTTGATTCCAGGTGGAGACACAAGCCCCTCTCACCATGGAGTCAGGAAGGGCATCTGGCATAAAACCTCTGCCAAATTACCAACGCAGATTAATCTGCTGTGGTGGCTCCCTGAGGAGAATAGGAAGTACATATTTCCTTTAGGACTACTGATTGTTTTGAATTGCAGATGGACCGACAGACACCTTGCTTTAGCATTCTTTAAAAACAAAGAACCTTAAATCTGCATATAGCAAATACCAAAGGAAAATAGTCTTAAATGAAAATGAATGAATGAGATAAAGCCCCATGATTTGAAGTAAGGGTTTTAACTCAAAAGGCCATAAGGGGCAACAATAAGCTTATGACAGCTTTATTCACAATGCTGAAGAAAAGATACTGTATGAGCTGTAAATAAATGTATTAATCAAGTGTTAACCTTCAGGGCAAAAAATAAATAAAAAAGAATAAAAATGTAGCCAAAACAAAAATGACCAAAACTGCAGTTCCTCGAATGGCCACTTGAAGCTAGGTCCAAAAGCAAATAAATCCTCATAGTGTTCCATATTAACACGCCCAACTTTACAGCAAAAATCTAAATGTTTACAGCCTGCCACAAAAAACTTCATTTGGTAGCTAAACTTTTTTTCTACTCACCCTTTTAGATTTTATTAAAGCTAAAGTCAGTGGCTTCTAAACAGCTGTGCAGTTTATGCAAACAGCTTTCAAAGCAAGCTCGCTAGCGTTAGCTGATAATTTATTTATTAAAGCTTCACCCTCTCTGTAGTATAGTGGTTTACTCATTTGCCTTGCAAGCAAAAGGTCCCTGGTTCAAGTCCAGGTGGGCATATCATCATCACAATGTGAAGTCTATGGGCAGAGCATAAACCAGCAGCCATTTCCATCGGGGAAAACACTAATGAGCATGTGCAGTAGATCCCAAACCCAAAAGCTACAATACTTTCCATCTTTCTGTGCCAGAAGAGCAGTTTTTTATTCAAGTGACCAAACACAATCTTTGGCCTCTGGTACGAGTCCACATTAATACATTTATAGAAATGACTCATTCACCACTCCCTGCATAGTAAATACCCAAGACTGAGCAATACATGTTTTATTTTTATTTCATCTGACAGCAGCAGAGCTGCACAACAGTGCATTGTTGGCAGAAAGCAGTTTACCTCACATCACCATCACAATGGTTTTTAGCTTCATTAGTTGCACTACACTGCATATTAGATGCATTTTACACACAAAATCTAGTCTAGTGCTCTATAGTGCTTGAGGGAGTTTTTTCAGGCACAGTCAGACAAACACAAGATTTAGTATTTTCATGTTCGGCCTTTGCAACAGAAAAGCTTCGAGAACTACTGGTGCTTCAGATTAACCAACACTGAGCTACTTAGAAGGAGACTTGTGGATAAGATGCACTGTACGTATGACCCCTTCTGATAAGTCTGTTCACAATCATGTCAGCACACCTGAACAGATCTGACATGTTCTCTACATGTCCTGTAGAAAAACTTTACAGAGAGCGTTTAGTGACTGAACAGAGCCAAAATCAAATGTCAGGATCACTGTCATGAATTTACTCCCAGAGTCAGTGTCTGTGGGAATTAGACCAACCAGACAGTGTTCCCATGTTGCTCTCCACAGCAGAACAAACACACACAGACATCCGGTGGGCTGATGGGGTCACTGTGTGTGTGTGTGTGTGTGTGTGTTGCTTACTGTGGAAATGTCATAAATAGATAATGGTAAAGTCGGTGTTTAGAGTGCTGCATATAACAGAGCTGCTGTTTATTTTAAATGTGTTTATATCTTGGTGTGCACGCGTGTGTTTACCTCTGCTTTACATGACCTTGTGTCCTTCATTTGTCTATTTGTCATAGTAAATGTGTACATGTGTGCATACATGCTCATTTCTATGTGTAGTGGTTTCAGTTTGTTACATAAGTAGATTATATTATGTAATGTTTATTTTTTCCCTCAGGGAAAAACAACTGTACACACATTATATATATATATATATATATATATACACATATATACATACATACATACATACATACATACACACACACACACACACACACACACACACACAGACATACATTACATACAACCACTCAAAAGGTTGGGATCACTTGGGAATTCTATTGTTTTCCATGGAAACACACATGAAATTAGTCTGAATAGGAAATATAGCAAATGAACAGGACATGCTGACTGTGTCAGAGTTAGAAATAATAATTTTAACGTAAATGATGAACGTGTTCTTCAAACTTCATCAAAAACCTTCGTCAAAAGAATAAAACCGTTTGTAGCAATTACAGCCTGGCAGACCTTAGGCATTCTAGCTATCAATTTTTCAAGGTAATCTGATGAGATTTCACCCCATGCTTCCTGGAGGATCTCCCACAGGATGGGTTGG
>VUQH01040433.1:0-13579 GCA_015106775.1 Etroplus canarensis
TACCTTTATGAAGCTTGCTTTGTGCAAGCTTCATAAAGGACTGGGGCACAGTCATGCTGGAACAGTAAAGGATCTTCCCCAAACTGTTCCCATAAAGTTGGAAGCATAGAATTGTCCAAAATGCCAGAAACTGCGCTTACAAATTGTGAGGCAATTTTAGAAATGTGTTCCTCAATGTAAAAATGGAAAGACATTGAATTTGCCATCATCTCCAGTACATGATATCATCAAAAGAATCAGAGGATCTGGAGATATCTCTGTGTGCAAGGGACAAAGCCAAAACCCAATACTGAATGCTTGTGATCTTTGAGCCTTCAGACAGTACTGCATTCCAAACAGGTGTAATTCTGTCATGGAAATCACTGCATGGGCTCAGGAAAGCTTTCAGAAATGGGGGTCTGTGAACACAGTTTGCTGTGTCATCCACAAACGTTTGGACACAGTTGGCCATAGTGGAGTATGGCCAACTGTGTCCTGCCTCTTGACTGGTAGTGTAGGTCAATATGCATCAAAGATAAGTTAAGTTACACATAGGTTCAAAGCACATTACTCATAGGTTAGAAATCAGTTTTGGGTATGCTAGACATAATCTCCACGTATTTCCACTCATGAGTAACTTACAAGTAACGCTGGCATATGTGGGAAATTTTGTGCATGCTCAAAATTTTTGGATGACCTCTCCATACTACGACGTATACCAGCGTGCTCTTAACTTATCCCAAACTTACCAATAACTTATTCTGCGAAATGTTTCCTACGTCGGCATACGCTGGTTAAATCGTAACGGTATGACAGGAGCTTAAGATAGATGTGATGTTAACCAATTGGAATGTACAGCTGTAGAAATAGCAAAGACAGATGTACCAAACCTTTACCTTTGTATGACCCACTAAGGTGGATGTAGCCATATCACCCACTGGAATAGACCTTCTTGAAGGCTCAGTGTTCACATTCTGGTCATGGCCATAAAACACCAAATAAAATCCTAGAAAACTGGAGCACAGCCTTCTTGGACAGTCTGTTAGTAGAATTTTCTGCACAGCCAGCTGTATTATTAGTCAGATAATAAATTTAAAATTTCTCCAAACAGCACAAACACGGTGCAGAGGTCCAGTTCAGGGACTCCAGTTAGCTGAGGTGAAGCCTAGCAGACAGTTGTCAGTCAAAGAGGCCACGCCCCCAGTAAAACCAAACCTTAAGCATCAACAAAATCCAAACAGGAGAGTTTTAAAACCATTTACTCCCTTTACAGTTGTTATTAAAGAGGGAATTAGCTGTAGAGACCAGAACTGTTTTTGGTATCAGGATGTTTATTGTTGCTGTAAAGTTGGATGTTTTAACATGTTTTAACAAGTCTGTGGGAATGACTCATTGTCAGAGCCGGCCCTTAGTGGCCACTAGAGGAACTGCAGATTTTGACTGGGGGTTGCCACTTGGTTTAGAGGTTTTTACATAATCAAATCTCCAACCGTCAGATGGTGAGAAGTAAAGAGTCCGTTGAGAATTAATAACAAAAACTGAATCGCTTTCCTCTGTTCGGTCCTATCTCCCACCACCACAGCTTCCTCCTCTGCTCCCTGTTCACTTGCTGCTCTGATCCTATCAGCTCTTATTTTCTTCCACAGGAAAATTATCAGGCTGCTGTCACTCCGGGTAAACTTACTTCAGTAAAACTCCTTATGTGTTACTGAAAGGCACTGTCACATTTAGCTGTAAACCAAATCAGGTGTACATCAAGCTTACAGATTAGTTTCTCCTATTCCTATCTGCACATTGGTTAAAAATGAGCTCAGGGTGGGTGAAAAGGAGTCCTATATAAGCTCTTTATGAGCAGGACCTGAGCTTTTAAAGAAAAAAGGTGCTGTTTATTAGAGCTTGGTTTAAATTTCAGAACTTGTACTTCAGTTGAAACATCAAATAAAACGGTGTAAATAAGCCTGTGTGGTCTGAAAAGCTCCACAGACGTGAAGTATTTATATTTTGACCTTTCTGAACCCTGAACAGGGCTGAAAGAAGCAAACAGACTGCATGAAAGGGACGCGCCTGAGGAGGAAACAGGTAAGTTTACACCTTCACACATTGTCATAGTCGTTCTCTGGGTCTCCTGATACCTGAGAAAACCACCTGATGGGTGATTCGCCTCATTTCCACCTGTGAGTTCAGACCTGTGGGTGTCTCTGTGTCACCCCAACAAAGCCAGAGCGGCTTCTCACGGTCACACTGAAGCTTTACATCAGCTCCACCCAGGTTCACGCTCACACCGGGAGCTGCCCAGTATAACCAGTCTGCTGGTGTCGGACTACCCGATCTGTACCGGAAGCCGGACAGTTAACGAGACGCCAGCCTGCCCTCGCTGGCTGTGGTGGGGAGGAGGGGAATAACTGGGAGGAATGTGGAAGTCAGATGAAAGTCGTTTCTTCAGTTGTGTTATCTCTCCTCTTTTTCCTTAATGCTTAAAAAGATTTTATTTGATGACAGGAGTGTAATTAATGCACCATATTAGACGATCTTAAAAAGAGATTGCCTTTGTTAAAGGTGCTCGGTTAGATGTATAAAAATATAAATAAAATGCTTCAGCAGAATTCTTTGAGCCAGTAGTCATGCAGTGTATAGGTCAAAGACTTTTATTGTGAAAGGAAGGAACATGGAGAAGCCTTTTTTAGCACATGCGTAGAAAAAAATCAGGTTTTACGGTGCGGTTGAGGTGATGGAACACACAACTTCAGTGTCATGCAGCCAGCTGTGACTCATGGTATATTAGCCTTTATATCAAAGTACAAACAAACAATACTTGTTTGAGGCAGCCAGGCACGCAACAGCTATTAAACACAGCAGTTTATATTGATTTCTGTGAGAGTCAAAATGACCCCCTCGGCAGTTCTAGGTATAAGGGATTGTATTTTTTTGTCATTTTTATCCCGCACACCCTAAAATGCCCTGTATGATTAATAAATCTATTTTAGGAAAAGTCAGGAAATATGAGCTGATGGATGACCCCCTCTTGGTGGCTCTGAGAGTCCAAAACACATTAATTCGACCTTGTTTCACGACACGTTGTTCACTTTGTTGTCCTTGCCCTGCTGTACGCGAACTGCTGTCAAATGAGGCACAAGTCAACCATTTAGATGTGTGCTGCCGGTTTCTTTACAAAGAAGAATCTAATTAGTGTCCGTGTGCATTTGAAACTGCATTTAGACAAAAATAGCGATTCAGATCTACAGAATAACTGAAGGCGTTTAGAACCCTGCACACAGAATCTTCAAGGTACTTTACCTCCGTTATTACCCTTAGCAAATTTTCACTGGAAATCTTACCACCAGGGGGCAACATTTTACCAACGTGTGTTGCAGTGTTTTTACATATGTGCTTCTCATATTTTTACTTGTAATATTTATTTTTAGCCCTAATCCAGTTTCCACACGAGGCTTTGCTTTTAGCCATCCTGCCATTGTGAATAAAAATGTGTTTGTGTTAGCTTTCCCGGTTAAATAAAGGTTCTGCTGACTCATTGCACCATCTTGTGGTACAAATTGGTATTACACAGAAGTACAGCAGGACGCTCTCTTTATAGTTTCAGTTCACTTTAGAAGACTTCAGACTAATTTTAAACACAGGGATTTACGATAACTGTGGTATCTGGAATTTTCTTGAATTTTAAATACAAATTAATCAATCAGGGATTTTTATTTTTAAATAAAAGCTTTCAGGGTTTTTCCTGGGGTTGGGGAGGTGGGGTTTCAGTACATTCATGTCTGTACTTGGGGCAGTGAGCCTGTGTTTGCAGACCTTATGGCAGTCTGTGAATTTTACTGAATAAAAGAATAATTATGATATTTTTTGAATCCAACAAAGAATATTTTATTGTTTATAAGCCATGCTTTGCTTTACAGGTGTTTTGCTTTACTTTTGTTTGGTCATGTAAGGGGATTAACAGCTCTTGGTGGGCATACAGAATAAAACCAGCCAATCTCCTCAGTGCAGTCAGGGTTCAAAGGGTCATTTTCTTATAGTCATGTCCTTTATTAAAAATGATCCCCTTATGATGTTTCCCTTGACCTTTAGGACATGTAGAAGAAATGAGCCAGAAGCTGCACCAACAATCCTTCCTCCACCTGAGCTACAGTCACAATACATTTTTTAAAACTCCAGTATTTTCATGCTTTAATTATCGCATCTTTTTTCCCCTGCAAATTCCAAGCGTTAAAAACTGAAGAAACCATCGAGCCTGAAAAAACTAATCAGCAAGCTGCAGAGCCACAGGATGTCAAGCCAACAGAGGTCACGCCATCTGAGAGTCCGACTGAGGAGACTGCATCAGGTTTGTGTGATGCATCAGTCTGAACTTAATTTACAAGAATGACAAACAGAAAGAGAGAAGAAACAAAAAGAAGCCAAGCAATGATCTGTTCCTCTCATTCAGCACATGGTAGTCAGTCCAAAAGAATAGAAGATCCAGTGTTGGAGGAGTATGAGGTATCAGGCCTGTTATTACAGACCGTTTGGTCCCTGTACAACCACTGATTCCTGGTGGGCATTGGCCACCATCGACACCACCCTTTGTCACTGATTTTGTTCTTAACTTTCAAGGACAGAATTTCCAGGTGCAGCCAGAGGGCGGAGGGTTGGGCGGTAGTAGTTGATCCAAGTTCCTACCCTCACCTATGGTCACGAGTTCTGGGAATGAGATCCCGGATCCAATCAGCAGAAATGAGTTTCCTCTTAAGGATGCCTGGGCTCTATCTTAGAGTTAGGGTGAGAAGGTCAGTTATCCAGAAGGAGCTCAGAGTAGAGCTACTGCTCCTTCACACCAAAAGAGCCAGCTGAGGTGGTTTGGGTGTCTGACTAGGATGTCTCCAGGTTCCTCACAGGAGAGGTGTTTCATCACGCATGTTCTACCTGGAGGAGGCCTGGGAATAGACCCAGGACACACTGGAGCGATTATGCCTCTGAACTGCCTTGGAAAAGCCTTGGTGTCCACCCAGAAGAGCTAGAGGAGGTGGCCGGGGAGGTGAAGGTCTGGGCAACTCTGCTCAGGCTGCTGCCCCTGCAACCCACACCCAGATAAGGAAGGGATGGATGGATAAAAATGTCTTAAGCTAGGTTAGGACCATTTTTGGGCCTCCTTGACTTCCCGGTGGATTTTAGTTCCTATTAGTTTGTGCAGTTCAGCCAACCAATGACAAAAAAAATCTCCTGGCTTTCTTTCTGTTTCTCACACATTACGATTACCTGTGAACTGTGATGGATTGTGGGTCACTTACGTTCTGGTTTTGGTTGTCAGGCAAGCCACACAGCGTCCACTCCAAGTCCTCAGACTATTACTAGATTTAATTCACCGATTGGTCTACTGCTGCTCCTTTCAGGAGAAGGAGATATCCGTTCTCTTTTCCACTTTTATCCAAAGTTTGATGTTATTTAGCCAAAGTTGTTTGTTCATCAGTATTTGCTGGATGTGATACTGTAGTTAGCCACATGAGGACTAACACTGACTCAGTAAATGGAAAATATTACTTTTAATAGTTTCTGTTTTCTTTAGGAGAAACTGCAAACCTCCCTTTATATTTACACTTAAAAGAATGTGATTACACCATATGGCTAAAAGTATGTGGACACGTGTCTAATATCTGAAGTATAACTGTGTAAATAGCCTTGTTGTATCCAAAGCACCTTTTTATGAGTGTGAATGCTCACTTTACACGCTGCCTGTCACACCTGTATGATCAGCTGTTTGCCTTCCTCACCTGTTGATGTCATGATGGTAACGTTATGGCTTCTGTGTATCTGGTCCAGTTTCTGGATCTCAGGAAGTGGAGTCTGAAATCCAAGGTCGGTGCTGCCTTCTCTGCTGCTGCATGCCTCCACCCTCTTGTTGTTTGAATGATTAAACGTTAGCTTCTCGCTTGTTATATGTGTTTTATCCATGCTGACTAACTGCGTATAAGTGTAGATCTGTTTTAGTTTAACACATTAATACTCAGATATTTGGCTCTGTGTTTTATCTGCAAACTATTTTCTGTGCATGTGGAGCTAAGTGATGGAGAAGAACAAGCAAAAAGAGACAAAACACAATCATAATGAGTCAAAATATTAAACAACAGATTAACTGGAGTATATTTACCAATAAATACCTCACTAATTCCCATTGATTTGCACTGTTTTCTCAGGCTGTCACCAGATAAATGGCTAGGATTTGGATGTTTGTTTTCATGAGGAAATCTGAACTATCCTGCTAGCTAGATTCTTGTTTTATGAAGAGTCTTAGCAAAGGAAAAAATAACCCGTGGACAGTGTCCGAGTGCGTCACAGTGACGTCTTACTGTGTTTATCTGTAGCTGCTGTCCCCCTCCCTCCACCAGTGGAAGACAGCTTCATACCAGGTCAGTGAAATACAGCCCCATTGTTCAGGAAATCTTTGATGCAACAGGACAAATTCGTATTGCTGTGTTATACTGTTAGGTCAAACGTATTGGGCCGCAGCTCTTAATTCTTGAATTCAGGTGTTTCACTCAGTCCCATGACCACAGGTGTACACATTAAGACTATCCCTCCTAGATATTCCACCATCAGCTGTAAGTGGTATTAATGCAAAGAGGAAGCGTTTAAAAACCACAACAATTCAGTCACTAAGTGGCAGACCACATAAAGTTGCAGATCAGGGTTGACAAGTGTTGAGCCGCGTAGTGCATGAAAGTGGCCAACAATTCTTACCTGCAGAGTATCAAACCACCTCCGGCATTAACATCAGCACAAAACTTGTAGCGAAAGCTTCATGGCATGGGTTTCCGTGGCTGAGCAGGTGCATGTAAGCCTTACATCACCAAGCACAATGCTAAGCATCAGATGGAGTGGTGGTCCATCGCTGATCCTTATTATATAATCTGCTTCATTACTGCCTTGTGAACCTGCCACTTCACTATTTCTGATACCCTTTTCCTGGAAATTGCTTTTGTTGCTCTGGGAAGTTGATCCCAAACATTTAAGCTCATCTGCCTCGATCACCTCTACTGTCATTTTTCTTAGTCATAAAAAAGTTCATGCCTTTGTCTCTTTTGTCGTAGATGATCTCCGTGACAGTATTCCTGTTTATGGTCAGTAAACTCTGTCCCTCTGTCCTCCTACCTTCACTAAAGCTTCACAGCTTTCATAATAATCAGTTGTTCTTCTGTCTTCGTCTTCAGGTAATGAAGCCAGCACCATCGACACCACTGGAGGTGAGATAGCAGCTTGAGGCTGTTAACACATGTCCTGACCATCTAATCAAATCTTGATTAGAAGTTAATTTGGTTGTAAAAGATGATGGTCATGATGATGATGATGACGATCCCTGTTTCAGTTCTTCTGGAGGAGCCACAGTCAGAGGAGAGCATAGGTGAGTCTGACAGCTCTCTGATTGGTTCAGACTGATGTGGTTTTATTCACTTCAGTTAATTTAGTTCATCTTACTGTTTGTTTTTGTTCAGTTTGTGGTTATTCTGTCAGGCAGATTTATCAAATCTCTTTATTTGCTTTCTTATGAAGAGTTGGGCAATATCCACTAACCTGCCACTCATTAGGTACACCTGTTTTAGCTGCTCGTTGATGGAAGTATCTAATCAGCCAATCACATGGCCACAACTCAGTGCATTTAAGCGTTTAGTGCATGTAGACATGGTCAAGACAACCTGCTGAAGTTCAGTGTAAGCACTGAAATGGGAAAGAAATGGGATTTAAGTGACTTTGAACGTGGCATGGTGGTGGTTCTGAGTATTTCACAAACTGCTAGCCTGGAGGATTTTCCTGCACAAACATCTCTGGGATTTTCTGAGATTTGAAATGATCTGAAAAAGATAAAATATCCAATAATAAGCATTGGTTCACTGGGAGAAAATGCCTTGCTGATGGCAGAGGTCAGAGGAGAATGTCTGGAATTTTTCAAGCTGATAGGAAGGCAATGATAACTCAAATAACCGCTCGTTACAACCAAGGTATGCAGAAGAGCATTTCTGAACACAGAAGAGCAGCAGAAGACCACACCAGGTGCTGCTCTTGTCAGCTAACAACAGTAACCTGAGACTACAGTTCAGACAGGCTCACCAAAACAGGACAGTAGAGGACTGGAAAAACGTTGCCTGGTCTGATGAATCTCAGTTTCTGCTGCATTCAGGTGGTAGCTCAGCTCAGATCATCTCAAGATGGTTTCTTGAACGTGACAATAAGTTAGCTCACTGTACTCCACTAGTCTCCACAGACACCAGATCGCAATCCAGTAGAGTACCTTTGGGATGTGGTGGAACAGGACATTCTCGTCATGGATGTGCAGCTGACAAATCTGATGCAACCAGTATGGAGCAAAATCTCAGAGGAATGTTTCCAGCAGCTTTTTGAATCTATGATTGAAGAATTAAGGCAGTTCTGAAGGTAAAAGTGGGTCCAACCTAATACTACATAATGAAGTAGCTAGTGTCTATATTCACCACATCGAGTTAACCTCTCTATCTAGTGAGTGTTCACTCTTGTGAAGAGGCCTGATGGAGCCTTTTGGAGCACAGTGACCTTGTTCCTCTTTAGCTGTGGTTGTTTTGACTCCACGAGGACAGTCTCAGAGACTCACTGTGTTTGTCTGGAGGCCGGACACAGATAGGGAACTATAAGAAACTGTGCAAAATTAGACCAATATTTTGCACTCTTCACTCGGCGCCTACTGAAGCATTTTTTTCTGCATGTAGGTAAACCTGGTCTCACTGACATTTCCGTAACAACGTGCAGTGAAAGCAAAGCCACTGAAGTGTTTTATAAAGAGCGATGAAACTGCTTTTACAGCACTTGGAAGCTACGCTTTGATAAGCCATTATCCTTTTATCAGTGAGACTGTCTCGCATGTGAATCTGAATCAGTAACTTTGATTTCTGTCCTTCAGTGGAGTCTAGCGAAGACCAGACAAGCTCCAAACTGACACAGGAAGCAGGTACTGAACTGAAGATAGCTTAAAAGTTATTTTGACTTTGAGTCAGTTTTGTTTGTTTTTTTTGGGGGGGGGGTTCTTTTCCCAGATCGCAATGTGGTCCACATTTTTTGTTTGGGCCTCATAACTCAGCCACACTTCCACCTTATATGGGCCAAATGTCTGGTGTTATGACGTTTGGGCCACATCTGACCCATGAAACATTTTCAATAAGCATGTCAAAGCCAGCACTCGATTTGTTCCAACAGTGCCATTACTGAGCTAAAAGTAGGGTGTGAATCTGCTGCCAGTTAGTCCCTGAGTTTCTACTTTTAATCAAAACATGTGGAAATGTTCTGAGAAGCTTTTAATCCTCAAGCAGCCAAGCTGGTTTAGTGACTTAATTGCTGATCAGGGCATTTATGTTGTCACCCCTATAAGTAGCACCTCCAGCTGCTCCCTTGTATTTCCCTGAGGGGTCACCACAGCAGGTGAATCAGCACAGATTTGAAATCAGATGCCCTTTCTGACACAAGCCTCCCATTGTGGAAGGGGCTTATGTCTTCACTCGGATTCAAACTAGGGATTGTGAGGCAAATGTGTAAACCACTACACTACGGAGCCCCTATTTAGTCTACCTGTTCTGTTTCCTATTTCTGTCACAGGTATTCCAAAGCTGTTCTAATTTAAGAAGAAGTTTTGGCTCCACCAGATCTTTAGGGATTTATTTCCTGTCACAGACATCAGCACCAGTGAGACAGAATTTGTTAAAATGGAGTAAAAATGTCCAAATATCCCTAAGAGCAACAGGCTACTTCAAAACCTGCCTGTTCCATGACAACAACCACTTAGGTTTTGTGGGCAGATTTCAACACTTGTGTGACAGTTGAGAGTCAAAGATAGTTGAAAGTCTGTGGCGTGTCCTCTTCTAAACACCCAAAACAAACAGCAGTAAGTAGTAGTAGTTGTTATACTACACAGTTAGCTGTGAGAGCTGTTTCAGTAGCAGTTAGTGTACAGTGTGCACAATGATAACATAGCATATTGTTATGATGTTAACACTGGCCTGTAGTGAGGATGGCACGTGCAATCATACTAGGGTTTTATGGATTGTTTTTGGTGTGCAAACATTTTAGATCACATCATCAGCAAACATGGAGAAGAATTTTCACGTTTTCTGAAAAGTTGCGAAGCTCAGAAACTTCACTGATGTATTTTTAATTTGCCTTCAGAGCTGGTTGCAGAACTAGAGGACCAGCCGGAACCGGCGGAACCAGCAACAGATCTGGAACCACAACAGAGTGAGACGCCCAAAGAAACAGAGAGCAGTAAAGATACTGAAGGTGAGCTCACACTCATACAGCTAAAATAAACGGAAAAAAAGCTTCGTCTCTTGTAGTTTTCAGACTGTGTGGATCCAGATGTGTGAAGCAGAATGAGATTTTAACTATCAAATTATAACACAGTGTCTAGCATGTAGATTTTGGACCTCTCTTAACTGAACGAATTCACACCCACCAGGATCGAGTCAATTTGATGTTTGTCTAAAATGTCACAGTTGAAATTTCAGTATTTTTCTTTTGTTGCAAAGTCTCTCCGCAGCTGAATGAGCAGCAGGCACATTGGAGGAAAAACTTCATAAAGAACAGTCAGATGGACCGAAACATTTTAATGTCACAAATGTATCAGCAGTAAACGAGACAGTGTGCAGGAGTTACATTTAACTGTTTTTATGGACTAATTTTATTACGCAAAAATGTTGTTGGAACAGAGTTTTTCATTTTGGTTGCCCCAGCGGGTTAATCCACATTGGTAATTTGACAGAGGTTTTACGCCGGTTGCCCTTCCTGACACAACCCGCCATGGTGAGAGGCGCTTGTGGAGTAGAAGTAAAACTCCACCATCTAGTGGCCAGCAGTGAGATTACAGCTTTCCCACCTTCATTCTCTCATCTTCTCAGTTCTGTTTGTCAGACGTTCTGCAGCATTTATGAAAATTAGCGTAGCACCCATTCAAGGAACCTTTCAGAGTGATTTGGTGGCTAAACATTACAGATGTTCCCTAAATGCATCACATGCAGCTGATCGTAAAGTTACTGTTTTGTTAAGAGTTCAGTTATTTGATTAAGAGAGGGAGCTCTGAAACCTACGTGCTACAAATCCTGTTAAACTGTCAAAATTTGAAATCCTGCTTCACACATCTGAATTCAAACAGTCTGAAAACCACACAAGGCAAAGATGTTTCTTTTTCTTTTCTCTGGTACTGCCACACCAAAATCGTCTTTGAACATGAATATTAAATTCTGTCTCCTCACAGGAACAGCAGAGAAACATGCAGAGGAGAAGCTCAAAGAAAAAGGTCTGCACAGATTTAAACAGACAGATATTCAGCTTCCTATGTTTTATTTCCTTGGTGTTGAATCATCTCTGTTTCTTTCTCTCTCTCTCTGTCGCTTTCCTCCAGCCAAGAAGAAGAAACCAAAACTACTGAACAAGTTTGATAAAACCAT
Source organism: Etroplus canarensis (assembly GCA_015106775.1). Lineage (NCBI taxonomy): Eukaryota > Metazoa > Chordata > Actinopteri > Cichliformes > Cichlidae > Etroplus > Etroplus canarensis. Next base: position 11,430 of record VUQH01040433.1, read on the forward strand.
CAAAGCAGAAATCGACGCCGCAGAGAAGCTTCGCAAGAAGGTACAAAAAATATGAACACGCCTTTGCTTTCCCACAGAAAGAAACACCTACACACAGGCTGCTGTCCTGTGCTGCTCACAGTGTTCATTTTACTGCAGTCCTTCTTTGGCATCAGCCTGTAGAAATTCATCATAAGACACTTTCAGCGAGTTTCAGCTCTCGTCTTGTTGACAGTTTGAAGCCCGATGAGACATTTAGTTAGACTGCAGGCGTATTAAAGAGACATAAAGGACGACATGATGTGTGACGTTCTGCTTCTAACTTCAGATCAAGCTGAGTCTTTTTTTGTATTTGGCTGTAAAAAATCCCAGAAACACAATATTCACCCTCTGAGGTCCGAGGTTTGCACAGTGCTGTGCAAAAGTCTTGAGCCACCTCTCATTTCTTTATATGTTGCTAGGAAAATTAGAACTAGGTACAACAGTTTAGTGAAATATGTGCAAATATAAATGGAAAGTCAATGTGTGGTACAGTGGCTTGCAAAAAAGATTAAGGCCTCTTTGCATTTTATTGGGTGGGGGAGAGATTTTATGTACTGAATCTACACAAAATATCCCAAATTGGTGCAGTGAAATACATATTTTACATATATCTAATAAATAGAAAAACAAAAAGTGGTGCGTAATTACACCTTGAGATGATTGTATTTGTGATCTGCTGCTTTATAAATGAAACTGTTGAAATTATGACTCTGGAGGCTTGCTCATCTCTCACTATCAGGGGAAGCCAGAGGAGGCACTGAAAGCGTTTGAGAGGCTGGTGCAGCAGTATCCGCAGAGCCCCCGCGCTCGCTATGGGAAAGCTCAGGTACTCCACAGTCCTGTTTCACAATGAGCTGATACTGCATCAGAAATACAACAACAGTGTGGTGTGTGTGTGTATGTGTGTGTGTGTGCACGCGTGCGCAGGCAGAGGACGACGTGGCGGAGAAGCAGCGCAGTAACGACATGCTGCAGAGAGCCATCAACACCTACAGGGAGGCAGCTGAGCTTCCCGATGCAACCCCTGACCTCCTGAGAGCTACGCTGAAGAGACGAGCTGAGAGACAGCAGTTCCTGGGTAGCATGGAAATTTACTACACTACTAATGAGGAAGTACAGGAATGTATTCAAAGGAAGAAGCTAGGAAAGTAAAAGTGGGTTAGTCAGGGAGATGAAGAAAACAGACAGGAGTACTGGGAATCTTGGTGCGCAGCAGAAAGAAGTGGCAAAGGCAAAGAAAAGGGCTTATAGTGAGTTGCATAAGAGGCTGGACACCAAGGAATGAGAGAAGGACTACACAGAGGGACAGAGCTGGAAAGGATGTACAGCAGATTAATGTGATTAAGGATAGAGATGGAAATGTACTAACAAGTGAATAGAGCGTGTTGAGAAGATGGAAGGAGTACTTTGAGGAGCTGATGAATGAGGAAAATGAGAGAGAGAGGAGGGCAGAGGGAGGGAAGGAAGATGGTGAATCGGGAAGTGCAGAATATTAGTAAGGAGGAAGTGAGGGCAGCTATGAAGAGGATGAAGAGTGGAAAGGCAGTTGGTCCTGATGACATACCTGTGGAGGTATGGAGATGTCTAGGAGAGAGGGCAGTGGACTTTTTAACCAGAGTATTTAAAATGATAGCGGACAGTGAATGGGTGCCTGAGGAATGAAGAAGTGCACTGGTACCAATCTTCAAGAATAAGGGTGATGTGCAGAGCTGTAGTAACTACAGAGGGATCAAGTTGATGAGCCATACCATGAAGATATGGGAGAGGGTTGTTGAAGCTAGGCTAACTCCAGAGGGCTGGTCCCGCGTCGCCGCGTGAGGTCACATGACTGTAAATCACATGCTGTAGCTGCCAGACGCACCCCCGCTGAGTCCTTGTTTCAACATGTATTGAAAGCCGAGTCTTCAATCTTCATGCCAGTTTTGAAATGACGCTGATTGGCCAAGTAAAACCATAATTATCATAATCTATGGGCACCCTGATTTTCCCAAATGTTAACTCATGCCTTTTGCGCTCGGTGCACGCTTGCTTTGACGTTGCTGTGCATTTTCAATTGGAATGAGGGTAATTTCAAGAAGAAAACATCTTACCTGATTGGTTAGACCAAATGCCACATCAACCAATCAAAT
>VUQH01040438.1:0-33091 GCA_015106775.1 Etroplus canarensis
TGAGGAAGGAAGAATGTTGTGCAGAGTTCAAGGAGGAGTTGAGACAGGCTCTGGGTGGTAGTGACAAGTTACCAGATGGCTGGGAAAGTACAGCTGAGGTAGTGAGGGAAACAGCCAAGAAGGTATTTAGGTTTCCTCTGGACAGAGTAAAGAAGACAAGGAGACTTGGTGGTGGAATGAGGAAGTACAGGAAAGTATTCAAAGGAAGAGGCTGGCAAAGAAAAAGTGGGGTAGTCAGGGAGATAAAGAAAGTAGTATTCTTTCATGGGCAAGTATATCACCTGAGCTCAACCCAATAGCCTAATAATGGCCTCCTTCCTTTACATCTACATATCTTTGGATCTCTTATTGAGAGTTTTAGTGAACAGCCACCAATACAATTGCAACACTTGGAATTAACTTCTTTTATCTGCTTAATTTGTCATGAAATTATGAGGGAACATGCCTCACCTGGCCATAAAACCGCTTGTCTATGAGTTGTTCCTTTACTTTTGAGCCTCTGAAAATGAGGCCTAAATTTAAAATGGCTGTAACTCCTAAACAGTTGCTGCGATTCTTTTGTGAAACCCCTTGGATTAAAGCTAAAAGTCTGCACAAAATTATATTTTGACTGTTTGATTTAAAATGCACAGTGGTGATGTACAGAGGCAACATTACCAGAAAAAAATTTCATTGTCCAAAACTTATAGACCTAATTGTACAACCCAGTCTTTTAACTTAAATGGCAGCTGGCACATTCATGATGGAAAAATATTTCTTTATCTATATACTTGTGTACATCCTACATTTTATACATATAAAATTCAGGATATACATATAAAATACCATCATATATTATGCTCATCAACGTCATTTATATTAGCATTAATATATGTAGTAAACACACAATGGGAGAATGAAGGAACAATGCATGTAACGGTAATAGGAGTGGTGGCTCTCAGTAAACTGACACCCCAGTGAGCATCAGCCAGTGGAGTACTGAAGCCTGTGTGACAGAAAAATAGCTGTGTCATTGACTTGGAGTGTCAGTACACATATAACTCTGACTTCTGAGCACTTGCCCCAGGGCTGACATCCCCAAGACTGACTGGTGAAGAAAATACTGAAGGGGAGCCATGCTCTGACTGATAATCTGTGGTAAGTTTTAAAACATTCTGATAAAAAAAATTTTAAAAAAACTGAAGCAATTTTCACACATGATAATTTTGTTGCAAACATCTTTAAATAAGGTGAACAATGAGTTTATTTTCCCTAAGATGAAAAAATCGTTTTCACTGCTGATTTTTTTGTTAATGAAGTAAAAACTTAACACATAAATATACATCCTCGGTTAATGTGTTAATGGAGTGTGTTAAACCTGATAGGGGTGGGATCAGTTTACCAGCTGCACCATTATCTCAGCACAGGATGTTAGACTGATACTATAAAGAGATAAGAGAAGTATTTCTATCTTTTTTTAGCACTGCGCAATGTTGCCACCTGGATAGTTTCTTGCTGTGGCTCCTCAGCAAAGGAGGGGAAATCATCAGGAGAGACCTGCCAGTGCAAAGGTGCTCATTACTGGGTAGTATTGTATCATTTCAAAATAATAATCTAAAGAGTTCTTATGAATGAGCAGTTTTTTTCCCACCTTGCAGGTAAAAAAGTGTGGACAGTCTGTAATGATGCAGCACCATCCAGTCAAAAGCCTTCATAACTCCCACCAGCATCGTGGACAAAAAAGATGCCCACATTTTCTCCACCTGGTCACACTGCAGAGTTAAACCTTTTAATTCCTGCTTTGCCCCAACTCTGTGTGTTGCTCTGTACTTGTTATAATGATGACTTATCCGAAAACTAGAAAGTTGGATACTGTCTGATAGCTGACACGTATAGCCGTGACTCTGCTGTATGCAGAGTCAGAACATCACTGAATAAAGCATTAATTTAATTTAATGTCTTATAAAATGTTCTCTCATTGCATCTCCAGTAAAGCTTCACTTTTCTGTTATTACACCTTTCATTCCAGTGTGTCTGGCACCATTGTGTGGAAGAAAAAAATAACTGCAGTAACTATTTGGGAGTTAAGTCTGTCTTTATAATGCAGTGAAACAAAAAAGGTTTGTAATCAGCAAATAGATCTGAGAGTAAAACTACAGACAGCAAATTTGAATTTGCAAGTTTAAAAGTTTTGCTTGTTGTTGAGCTGAACCTTTTGGTCAGTTTGATCAGTGACAGTTTGCCAAAATGTATATATAGTAACGAAGAAATGAAGCCCACAAGGGAGACAGATGTGCAGCTTTCCTCTTAGTGATGTCAAGAATATTGTGCTTGAAATGAAATTCATGTGATTACATATTATTTTGTTGGCAAATATGCATTTTAAACCGTTAAAGACACATCACAGATTGTTACACTTGTTAAACATCAGTGTGCCACACATCATTCAGCATAGGTACTTTACTTTACTTCCAAAGTGTTCCTTTCAAAATGTTTTTTAATCATAAACCAGTTTGACATGTGTAATAAAGACACAACAGTAACTCCATATTAAGCTGCTGTTTGTTTGCTGCAGTTAGCTTTTTGTTCTCCTGTGCCATATTGACAGACACACAGCATAATGAAAACACAAAAGAACTTCCATAATTAAGTAAAAGCAGAAAAACTGTGTGCTAATACTGCAAGCGATGGTGACAGTCTGTTGGGGCCCTAGACAAAAATTCACAGGGGACTCCTCCAGCCAATGTTTACCACTATTGTGTTGTAAATAAAGTGTCAGTATGACACTGAGAGTAACATGTTAATATTCTCAATTTAAAAAGGTTTTATATTATAGAATCAGAACTCCTCAAAATCAACTTTGAATGTTCTTTGTGGCCATAGCTTTCGCTATTCATTGTTCACTGTTTACCTTTCATTTGATAGGGACAGTGTAATAGCTCCAATACAGAGGATTAAGCTTGTGTGACTGAGCCTGCACTGACTACTTAAGTTTTTGCATAATGAAAATATATAGTTTTTAGTATCATAAAACCACTAGGCCTACACAACAGATATGGAAAATACAACAAAATACTCACACCACATTGCACATATAGTGCCCACAACAATGCATCTTAGCAATTTAGAGTACACTTGTCCATTTTTTTAAATGACATAACTTAGCAGTCACAGCATTACAGCTAGCTTGGTCAGACGCAGCTTTGATAAGTTAACTACAAAAAGTATTTTCCAAGTGAGCAGATTCCCCCCCTGTGAGTGGAATCAGACGGGGCCCTCTTAAGGAGGTCAGGTCTCTCCTACTGTCATTGCAAACATTGCCACTGCTGTAGTTTAAATTTTGTCAGCCCCAGGGCCCCCCAGCTGGTCTGGGGCCTCAAGCCGTTGCCTGCCTTTTCTGGTGCCAAGTGGTGCCTCTGACTACATGGTTAGTCAGAGTACTGAATGACAAGCTATCAAATCAGACTAGTTCAAAATGAGTAATTTGTTGTGTAGCTAATCATTAAAGACATGGCTAACTGAATGAAGAGTGTACAAGACAAGTTCACATTTTTAAAATTCCATACCTTGGATACAGAAAGTGGTATCATAACAGGTTTATGTGCACAAAACTGTTTAAATAAAGATAGTTTGATTTGTACACACAGCACTTATTGGAGAAGGGGACCAATTTATTCTAAAGACTGTGATAGGAAAGCAGAGCAACCATGGGAAATAGCTATAACCTGGTCATAAATGTACAGCAACTACTTGTTAATGTGTTTACACTTAAAATGCAATGGTTTTGATAATATGAACATTGCAGGGCATAGATAGAGCAAGCCAACTCTTCAGATTGTATCCAGGCCAGTCAGTACATTAAAACCATATACTGCATATGTATTGTCTGTGGTTAAAATGTGACACTTTAGCTCCTAATACCTGATCACTTAACTAGAGGGCTACTGCCTGTAGTTATTATAATCATTATGAAAGGACCACCACAAATCTGACTGAAAATGATGAGATATGTTTAATTCTGAGGTAAAGGAGTGTTCAAGGCAAAGACTCCTGAGCTTAAGCAGTATCTAACTTTTCTAAGATGATCTGGTACTTCTTTTTTTCATTTAAGAAAATGTGCATACAAGTCTTACTCCAGGACAGACAGACAGACAGACACAGTTGAAAAAGTCTGTTTTGGATTTTCCACTTAATCCTGAGTCACATCGGCAATTTGCAAGACCTTGACTTACTAAATTCACCAACAAAATTCTCTTTCTGCATGTTATTGGCTTAGAGGGGAGACAAGGTTTAATATGGACATGGCACATATGGAAACAGCAGTGGGTACTGAATCACTGACATATCACTACGTCGGAAAATATCAAACTGTCTGCAATAATACTGTATATCATATCATTTATTTAGAGTACAAGAAAGCACAAATGTATTTACATTCACATGTACAGTAGCATACAATTCAAATTTTATAATTACACAACTCTCCAAAGTACCCAGTTTGTACAAGGTTAAAGTGACAGTTTTAGTTTACAGTGTGGATCAATGCAGTGAAAACAATGTACATCCCTTATTTTCATATGACTGTACACATCTCTGATGGTACTTTACACCTGAGCTGGTGAGGATTTGATGCAAAAATATCATTTAATCACAGCTGAAGTGATATTTGATTTAAGAATAGAATCACTGATAACTCATTTAGGAACAAACTCAAGATCGATCTGTTTCTCAGCATGTCCGAGCTTCCAAAGTACAAACATTAAAGCAGATTTTTTTTGACAGAAAGAAGAAACATGCAAAACAATTAAGGCAAGAAATGCAGATGCCTTTGTGAGATGCTTCACTATCACGTCAACTCAACAAGGACTTGTTTCATTATGGAGCACCCTTTACTTCTACAGCTCTGATCTAAAGTGCAACGTCGTCCTGCGTGACAGTCCTTCCGTGTTTCTGTCATCATAGCACCATAGTGGGGATGTGGTGCACCAGAGGCATCTGGTGGGGCATGGCTGACATCTGCGGGGGAGGAGGGGACACTTGGGCGGGCGCATCGGCGCCGGGCGCCACAGGTTTGTGTCGTGCACTCTTCTGGTGCGCCCTCAGGCCCGCCAGCTGGGAATACGCGCTCTGACAAACGTGGCACTTGTAGGGCCGCTCGCCGGTGTGCAGTCGGACGTGGTTGCGCAGAGTGGACGACTGGCTGAAGCGGCGATTGCAGAAGCGACAGACGAAGGGCTTGTCCAGAGTGTGGATGCGCATGTGGGAGCGCAGGTTGCTGCGAGAGTTAAAGCCGCGGTGGCAGATGACGCAGCGCATCCGACCGGAGGAGGAGGAAGCGGAGGAGGAGGAGGAAGAGGAGGAGGGGGAGCAGGAGGAAGGACCGTCACAGGAGTGGGAATCATCTGGTAGAGGAAAGAGCAGGAGATGCGTTAAAACCTTATCAGTTCAGGTTTCAGATGGTTGCTGTGATTTACAAAGAAAAAAAAAACTTTTGGCATTTTTCATCCAGTTAACCACAGTGCAATAAAGTCTCATCCTCACCATTTCTACCTTTCTTCTGGTGTTCTTCCTCTGTTCCAGGAACTCCAGGGATTCCTAGGAACGTGTTGTGAGTGTTTCCATACCAGACAAGGAGCTCTTGGTCTGGCGGGATGGTCTGAGAAGGAACAAAAAAAAAAGAGAAGAATGTCAGACATGTCGCTCCACGACTGGTGCAACAGACAAAAATCGCATATTAAATTCTTATTCTAGCCAGTAGGTGGCAATGCGCTGCAGGACATTTCCACGCGTAATGCTCTTTGATAAAATACTGAAGTCCTCCGGGACATTTTTAAACCTAATATCTGAATAGAACCTTACCTCCACTGCCTTGTAAAAGATGCTGCTGCCGATCTGCACCACCTCCAGGTTTTGCTCTTGTTCATTGCGGGCACACTTTATGTATGTCATCCAGCTGCGCTGATCCTCCTGACTGGCATCGATGAAGTAGCGCACGGTGCCGTCCTCATTGAACACCTGGGCGCAACCAGCAAAAGGAATAAAACATCTCAGGAATTTGGATAACAAAGGCCACATCAGGTTACAAGCTGAATGAATGAAGTTGGGCCTCACCTCCCACATGAGGTTGTTGTTCTTGAACAGGTCCACGTGTTCAGGGGACAAGAGTCTCCCTGTGAAGGGGCCCATCTCAGTCCCCGCTTTGATCCAGGTCTTTGAGAAGATGCCCAGACCTTCTCCAGGGATCGAGCTCTGGGCGATGATCACTTCACTGGGCAGCACCAGGCTGGACAGCTTCTGCACCTCTGGAAATTTAAAGAAGAATAAACTCGAGAATTGAAAATAGAGATTAACGTACTGATAGGGACTGGACAGTTTGGATGCTAGAAGTAGATATCTCAATGTGGGTAAGTAAAGTGCGCATCAGTTAAAAGAGGTTTTTGTGGTCAGAGATGTTCAGCTGGGTGAGTGAAGGCCAAAGCTTTTGCTGGAAAAGTCCTTCAAGCAACAAATGAACTGGATCTTATTTTAGTCACGAAATATTAAGCTACACCTGATCCTCCGTTTAATTCGATTATCTGGCTGAATTGAAACTTTTGTTGCTGTGCAAAACCTTCTCGGAAAGCATTTTCATCCGCACCAGAAAGAGGGGGGAGAGAAAAAAAAATCGTGCTCCTTTAATGTCAAAATCAAAGATGGTTTTTTTATATTTCAGGCTGCGAAAAAATCCCGGTCGAATAGGGGTTAAATGGTCCTCTATTGCCCAGGGTCCAACAATTTGTCATGCTTCAGATGTGATATTCATTAAAGTTTACTGGAAAAGAAACGGCTAATTCTAAATTCATTATCCTTTTAAGAACTTTGTAGCAATAAATTTGCGCTGAATGAAACGAGGACTTGTTAAAGGCCTCAGGAATTTCTGCAACAAAAAAATGGAAAGGCGATTAGATGGTTGACATGCAATGAATAGCATTAGATTTAGCCTTCACGGTGCATTATGCGAGGAACAGCAAATCTTTTAAGGAGAGAGAAAGAGAAAGGCTCAGGAGCCCCATAGCTGCCAAGAGAGGAAAAGAGACTGTCCGGAGATTGATGAATGCGGGATAAAAACCCGGGACATCTTAAAGAAAGCAAACCTTTCTCTCCTCGAGGTTTAAGTGGAAACTTTCCCAGGTCAAGCACAAAGTTAACCAAATGAATTTAATGCCCCGCGTCTTTCAATCAGCAGCACTTACACGCCTAACAAGCCTCTAACGCGAGGTCTCAGAGCTCTGAAAGGGTTAATGCGTTAAATGGGTCCGAATAAAAGCAGCAAAAAAATGAGAGAAAATGTGGAAACCAGCAAGGAGTCAGAGAAAGTTTGGGGGAATGAGACCTGGAGGAGGTCAGCGAAAGGTCTGTGAGTTTCTTAAATTGGGAATAAGTACCCAAAAATGATTTGTGGGAAAACAAAAAAAAAACACATTTTAGTTGCTGGCTTTGATTAATTGCTGTAGATTGTGAGCAACCGCAGTGGATCCTGTGTGTATTTCTCTGGTCAAAACGAGTTATACAATAATAACGCGCGATTAACCGAGCGCTTTTACGCACAGCAGAATGAACAAAAAAAATCTTAAAATCACCTCATCCAAACCTGCAATAAAACCTGTGCATCAGGATGATCAAACAGTCTGGCATGAAGTTTAACATGCATTAAAAAAAAAAACCCCAGCAAACCAGCGGGTCAGCCTACCTCCAGCGAAGGACTGGGCCAAGACCTCGGCGGTGAAGGCGGTCTTGGGGCTGCTGCTGCTGCCGCCGCTCTGTCGCTCCTCCGCCAGGTGTTCGCCCAGCACGTTCCTCCACCTGCCGTACAGGAAGCTGTGCAGGATGTCCGAGGTGATCACGTCTGACAGCGAGCGGCTGGGACACTTAAATCCAGATTTCAGTGCCAAAGCGTCGGCGGGCAGCACGGAGCCCATGTTGCAAGACAGAGCGAGAGAGGGAGAGGGAGAGAGAGAAGCCCCACAAATGAGAAGGGTGAGAGCGGCTGCGAGTAGAGGTAAAGGAGGAGAAGAAGCGGACACACACACACACACACACACAGAGTTGCGCTTCAGTCCGCCCCTCTGCTCCAAACTGCGTGCGTAAAGCTGCCCTTGCCTGGCTGTGGGGGTCTCTTTATATAAGTGGCTAGTGTGACCCCTGTCTAATTACTTATTAATGACACACCCCTCGCCGTGCGGACCTGCGTGCTGCGCTGCAACAAACCGGCAGAAACATTCAAACAAACGGGGAGAGAAGAAAGGGAGGGAGGGGGGCAAAATTTACTTTAGTAATTACCAACACAACGAAAACCCACAAAACTGAAAGTGCTTCAAATTAACAACTAAATCCCCCCTGCGCACTGCTCGTGTGTCTATCTGAATATTGGCTGAAATAAGAAATAAAACGGTGGATAAATGACTGGAAAAGAAAAGAAACCCTGACTGTTGTTTTAAGGGAGAAGTGGGTCATTGAGTCTGGGAGTTGCTCGCCCATTTTTTTCTCATGCATTTCGTTTTCTTGCGGTGGTAATATTAATTTTTTTTGTAAGGACTTAGCGCGGGAATAACAAGAATGGAAACAAGCTCGATGTGGGTTTTTTTTTTTTTACAGCATTGTTCACATGCAAAAAATGCAAAGCTGCTTTGACGTGGTTCACTTTTTCAAGCCCTTGTTGAGGTAAGCGGTTTAATATTCATGGATGTTCGGAGCCCCCTCCGTATTGTGGCGACGTTTAGATGAGTATATATGGCCCCCTTTTTTTCTTCTTCTTCTCTATAGTCGCAGTCCTCTGTGTTTTTTCCTCTCCTGCCTATTTTTCGAGCTTGATGGACTGGGGCTAAATGGGCAGTTTTCCTTCTTTTCCAGCAGAGAGGACATCTTTATTCCATCCCCGGCTCACAGGTTTCCTATTCAGCTCCCCTCCAAGTAATGTCAGGGCCCTGAAAAGTGCTGCAAATCAATCTTTCATGGTGTTTTGAGGGCAATTTGACATCCATGCACTCCTCTTTTCACTCCAACAACTACAAGGGGGATTGTCCGAAATAAAAAAAAAAAACGGGCAACGTTGTGCTCTCTCTTTCTCTGGACGAATATGGACTATGGCAAAGTAATGGCACAGAAGATATGGCAAGTAAATACAATAGCGGAGAGTTTTTTTTTCTTTTTTGAGCTGCAGAGATAGTGAAAAGGCAAGGTGAGTGACAGGGCACGAAAAAAGATTACTGTGAAACAGCTGCTTTTTATGAGCGGGCCCCTCCTACGTTTGTCTCCTTTTCCCAGATGAAATTTCTCTGCGCTTTCAATGGGATTCTTTCTCATCTAGATTGATTTACATTTATAGCATTCATCGCACAAATCCGAGGTAAATGGCAGGGACAGGGGGGTGGGCCGCTTCTTTATTAAAGAGGAATTAAATGAATTGAATTGGGGTAACGCACGGATTTGATTTGCTTATTTATGCATTAACCTATGGCATTATCTGGAGCTGGTAAAGCCGCGGGCATGTCAGCAATAGCAAATCATCCTGCTTAGCTGTGCCATTGTAAAACAATTTAAGCTTTTATTCTGTCCATTTAAAGCCTATCAATTTAATGTGGATGATTGACAATTATTGCACAAAGAATGTGGTAATTGTTAGATTTCAAAGAGCTGCTGGGAAACCTATCAAAGAAAAGCGTTTGTTTGCGGATAAATAGAAGAGTTTTACGCGTATCAGGGGAGAAGGAGAAACAGACTGGATCGTGTTTTGAAACGTCCAAACTTTAGCAGAGAAATGGCAGAAAACAAGAATATAACATTTTGTCGGGAAAGATGCTTTTATTTATTTATTCTGTCTTTAGAAATAAGAATTTGGCGCGCGCAACGAGGATGAAATTAATCACTGGCACTTTGCGCAAACATTTGCATTAAGTTAAGTGAGTTAGACTCAGGCCTGCTGCTGCAGGGACGCAGACGCGCGCACACACACACACGCACTGCTGTCTAACCAGCGGGGAGAAAGGAGCGGAGAGTCTCCCGCGGGATCCTCCGCAGTGTCATTAAAATCAGATTAAGGTAGCTGCCACAGTGCGCTGGATCCTGAAGGCCGGCTTATCTGTTGCAAAGGTGAGAGAGGTACGCTCCCTCCTCTCCCCATGCGTCCTTTCATTTTCCCCCACACATCTCCCTCTGTTGTGGGACAGAGCTGGGGGGGAGGGAGGGAGTCAGAACACCTGCTGGATGCGGAGGAGGTAATTTTGTGTGTACATTTTCATACACAGCAAGGGAAATTATTTTTTTTAAAAGACTTGGCTGCAATGTGAACCCGCACAACTAAATCCATCATCTGTTTTAACAACAAAAAAAACCCGAAGTGGTAACTGAAAGGTTATGACCTAATTTATCTCTTTAAACCCTGGCCTACTGTTTGACATCTCTATCTGAAGAGAATCCCAAAATTGTGTCGGCAACATCTGCAAAGCTGTTACCCACCCGGGGCTCTGTGGAAAAGAGACACTTGAAGAGTTTTTTTTTTTTAATACAATAAATCTACTTTGGCTAATTATCAGCTCACTGTGATCTGTAAATCTCCATCGAATATTAACAATTTTACTTTCACCCAGTCAAAACTGTAAGAAAGCAATGAAGAATAAAATAAGTAATATATGTGTCAACGATTTTACTGAACATTTTCAAAAGATTCTCAGCTGAAACTCTGCCAAATTTGGTGTAAATGAATAAAACAAATCTTGCACTTAGTTCACTAGTAGTAGGTGACCTCTTCAGTTAATACCAATCTTGGAGCAAGTGAAGTCTTGTAGGTTTTTAATCACAAATACAGCCTGGGCACAGGATGGAGGGGCTCAGGGAGGAAGGATTTTTTCTTTAACTCTGATACATGAGACCTATTTTTTTCTGAAAAAAGGAAGGTTTTGCTTGTTGAATAGCCTGTTACTTTTGGTACTTCAGAGTATTTTTTTTTTGCATGCTAATACTTTTAAGTATTTCCATTTTACTTAAGATAAAGCCACTGAGCTTTGCAAAGAGAATAGTCAATTATAGAGAAAATGTACAGACAAAAAACAAATGAATGTCTAATTTATAAATTCTTTGGTGTTATTCAGGAATTATGTGGAAGTAAAACTTGAAATCATTAAAGATACTCCAGCTCAGGTATTGTCAGATAAATGTTACCAGTCAAATAAAAAACTCTTAGTATGAGACACCTAAAAAGTTATTCCTATAGGTCACCAAATTCATAAAATCTTTTCTTGCAAAGTTAAAGTGACCTCTGAAGTGAAGTGAAGGAGTCAATTACTAAATATTATAGCATTTATTGTGTATCAATTGGCACAATATTATAACCATTTAACATAATTTAGAATACTAATATTTTACAAACAAATAACAAAATAATCCAAAAGCCAAATGTATGTATTTGTTTTCAAAGCCTCTGGTCTTCTTGTCTGTAGTATTGTTGTTTGAGAGTTTTTTTTAAAATGCAAAACCCAATCCCTAAAGTTTAACCCTTTAAAACTTGTCACCTATCCCTGTGCAATAGATAAGTCCAGCATTGTCCCAACCCTTCAGCATAAATACCCGATCATACTCTGTCAGTTTGGATGAGCAGGAAAATGCTGCAGTGTCTTTGAAAGACAAAGATAATGAAGTGGCTCTCACAATCTGCTAAACGGAACTAAAAAAATATTAGGCTGCCACAAAGGACCCAGCAGGTCCAAAATGTCCACGGGGATGGCATGTTAAAAGACGAAGAGGATCAAAATCAAGGGCTAGATTTGGAAACAGCTGCACAGCATCAAAGCAGGGGCCGCTACGGGGCCACGCAGGGTCCACTGTGGCAGGAGCCTCCCTGCTGAGGGCAAAGATGTGCAGTGACAAAGCTGGAGAGGGCAGGAGGAGGGGGGGAAAAGGAAGGAGAGCTCTTGCTGGACAGGAGCTTGAGGGATGAGATGATGCCAGTTGTAGGCAGTTAACATGCAAGGAGTGGAAGGATGGAAATGTCGCATTAATTTTTTTTAGGAAGCAATGAGGAATGTATGCATTCAGAAAACTGACAGAACAGCAAATAAATAGGGTATACCCAATTGGCCCTGAAGGTGAAGCTGTGGATGTCGACAGCAGAAGTGAACAATGGCAATAAAAAAAATCTTTTTCAAACTCAAGTGTCTGCAACTAAAAAGACCATCTACAAAATTAACTGTTTAAATGCGAGGACATGCGACAGATTTCAAACAGTCTCTTAAACATGCAGAAATGTGTTTCTAGCAGCTTTGTGGTGACAGAATCTAATGCAGTGCAAGTATTCAACATGTGCATCTTCAGTTAAAACTAAAACCATGGCAGCAAAGAAGTGTTGTAGTTATCATTATGAACTTACTCAACCACAAGAGAGGCTTGCGGAAAATTTATTTGAATTTGAGAACTGGCAATGGACTATAGAAAATAGATATTCTGCTTATAAAACATGAAAACATACATTTGGCCTATATATCCTCTATGTATCATCTGTTAGTATGTATATATATATATATATATTTATATATACACACACAAACACAGTAGAGCTCTCAAAGTTTCAGATGTGAAATTCAACACTTTAGTATCAGAATACAACCAAAGACATCCAAATGATTATAATATTCAAACAGAAAATCAGCTTAACAGTACACAAAGGTAGCCTGGATGCTTTTAATACAGGGTTAACTGTACAGAAAGAAGAAAAAAAAAACACCATAATTAGACATTTTGAATTTATATCCCTTTTCATTAAGAAATAACGTTAATAACCAGAATCACTTTCTATAATGATGCATTATTTATATTAGATCACACAAGAAAATTAAAAAAATTAAAAAGGTATTAGCATTGGACTGAGTCCAACGCCCTGCTGAGTCCACAGGGGCGCTGGTGAACTGGGAGGTACCAAATAAGACAGTTTTTGATCATAATACTTAAAACATAAAAATACTACATTAATTATTACACAGGTACGAATTACAGAGGCTTAGCAGTCTTGAATATTTCAGGTACAAGAACATACACAAAAATCTACCACGTCTTGTTTTGCTTCATAACAAGATGCAACATCGAATTTCAAATCACACATTCACAATCTGAACATTTTCAGTATGAAAACAGAACAGAAAAAGAGGGACAATTTTCCTGCAACTCTGATCACAGGAAAACAAAAGAAGTATTTATATATTTCTCTATATATGAAACATATGTTTAAATTAACAGTCAAATATATGAGCATATATATACATAGTTTTACAAGGTAGCAAAGTCAAAAAAGCTATTTGCAACATCCCCCTAAATCCTCTCATATCAGATCAGTGTAATAAATTATCCATGACATTTGCAATTGAAATAAAGAAATCATCTTAAAACTACAAGTTAAAAGTCTGTCAAAATATTAGAGAACCCATCTTTGTTTCAAAAGTGAAATAAGATATTGCACCTTTCTTTAAACCAGAGAACAATAAAATGACAATGAAAAACAGCATACAATGCACAACAGGTATTAAATTAGAACTATTGCCACTGGCTGACATTAATCTGCTTAAACCTTGTAACAAAAAAATACATATCCTGTAACAAAACATCACAGTTTCATTTTTTTAATTATGTAAAAGGAAAACATTTTAACAAATGTTTTAAACATTTTATGACATGTGACAAAAAAACGGTATTCAAGACTGCTAAGCACATAATCATTGTTTCATTTCGACATAACTAGAAAAAATAGATCATATTGCCTTTTGAAATGTTACAACTCTTGGGTTCGTTTTGGCGCACAATCTGAGTAAAGACAGGAAAATATAGAAAAAACAAAACAGCTCGCTCTCAAGTCCAAAAAAGGGATCCCAGATACTGTCTATTCAAAATAACAGTGTACATAAGCATTTAGTAACAAATAAATGTTCCTGATTTTAGAAATATTATTTATTATATAAGTCACTCTACAGCTAGTGTTTCTCACTAAGAAAAAAAGTCTTCAAGGCGTCGTAAATCTAGACCCCCCTGTTAAAAAAGGGCTGTTTTCATCCTCAGTGATTCAAGTCTTTAATCCTGGCGTCTTCTCTAATGATCCTGTAGAGTAAAAACATCAGTCTTTATCACGGCCTGACATTTAAATTAGAAAGGTCTGGTGATATTGGTGAAAGGACAAGACTACTATTAACAGCAGACAAAAAACATGTTTAATATGATCAGAGTTTGGTGTAGTAAAAAG
Source organism: Etroplus canarensis (assembly GCA_015106775.1). Taxonomy (NCBI): domain Eukaryota; kingdom Metazoa; phylum Chordata; class Actinopteri; order Cichliformes; family Cichlidae; genus Etroplus; species Etroplus canarensis. Next base: position 14,237 of record VUQH01040438.1, read on the forward strand.
AGCACCAATCATGTATTAATAGGTGTCTGAAAATGGTTCAACAAAAAATAGGGAATTTACTCCTGTTAAGGACTTCCAATATATTATCAATTAACTGAATGTTTTGTTAATAAAAAAAAGTGTTCTCAGAAACATCCAAGATATTCAAATAGGGATTAAAAAAAAAGAAGAGATTTAAGACACTGGAAATAGAAGATGCTTCACATAAGCACATCCTCCAAAACGATCATAAAAATGAATCAACATCTGTCTAAAAGTTTTACGATATTTACAGCTGTCTATTGATGAGGTCTCCATTTCAACAAATGGGCTTGGAGCCACTTGCCACATATTATTTTGCGTTTTCATTGCATTTGTTGACCAAAAAAAAATAGATGGCTTCATCCTTCAAAATCTGTACACGTTCAAGTTCAAGCTCACCTGAAGACCTGGGGCTTGAGTCTGAGCGCCCTGGTTGAAGAAGGCCATTGGCTGTCTGTAGAAGTCAACCCAGCTGTAGTCAGGATTAGAGGTTTGCTGAGATCCGGGACTGGCTGTCTGGCCTGCAGAAAAGGAAAAACCAGAAGTGAAGAAGAAACGATGGCAGGAATTTAAAATAGTCTTTAATCCCTTTGCGTTGTGCTCATAGTAATACATCCAAAACTACTTACCCCAAGCTTTGTTGTATTCAGGAGCAGTACTCTGGGCTTGGTTTTGCTGACCTATAAGCAAGAAGAAGAAATTTTTTCCCTCTCTTTCTACTCCACTGAATTTTCAAACTATTTTAATTATTCACAGGGTGAGTAAATCCTTTTAGATGAATGTGTAAAAATTAGATTTTGCTTGAAGATAAGTGGATGGAGAAGTAAATAAAGGGAGCTGGATGATAAATGTTCTTTTGTTCCTGAGTGACACTTGCCTAACTTTTTGTAGTACTGCTCCCAGTCCATCTGGCCCGTCTGGGATCCATTGTGACCTGAAATCAGACACAGATAACACCGCCAGAGTTACTCTGACTGGGATTTCCTTTTCCGTTTTCCACCTTCTGCTCTCATCTACAATTCTGCTTCCAAATGATTTCCATTGACAGCAAATGTAAAATCTGTTCATACAGGAAACATGTGGTTAGCCACAGGGAATCTGATTGCCTCATTGCCAAAGTCTTTGAAAACAGCAACAGAAACCTCAGTGATAAATCTCTTCTGACTGTGTTCTCAGACAAGTAATAAACCAATCCAAGGTGGAAATATATTTTGGTCATTGTATCAGACACTAACCAAAGTGGAAGAAAAAAAAAACAAGTATCACAAGCATTAGTCAGAAAAAACTAAGTTAGTTCTTAGTACATTTACTTACTGCTGTCCTGTTGGCCTTGGGGTTGCCAGATCTGAAAAGTTGTACCCCATCCTCCAGTCATGAAGGTCTGATGTCCACTTCAAACAGGACAAATTCATGTGAGTAACAGACTAATCAATGTCTACTGAAGACATACTCACATAGGAAAATATTAAAATGTGATATGAGAGAAATTAAACCTTACTGTTGGGGAGGAGTGGTTGGTCCCTGGTTGTAGGGATTCATACCAAAGGTGCTGTTCCCCCCTATTCCTGGGCCCTGGACAAGATAAAGAGAAGAGGAGGCGAGTGAGAGACCACACTTGTGTTTAAAGGGAGCCAACAGGCAAGGTCAGAGGGCAGAGGCGAGCGCTGATGCACTCCATTAAGTCCATTTGATGGATTCTTCATGTTTAACCTCTGGTGACATCCTGCTGGCCACCAGGACCACAGCAGCCTAGCTCACCCGAGAAGCTCCCTGCACTGACATGTGCACTCATGAATATCAGAGCAGACAATAGCATTTTGGAAGGGGGGTGGAGTACTGTGGGGGCCAGAGCCAGACCACCTACCCCAATTCTCTCATCGATCAGCTGGCGGGCCTTTTCCAACTGCTGAGGGGTGCCTCGGATAGAGAAGATGCGCACATTGGGGTCAGTGTTGGGCGGTGGGTTTCTCTGCAGCTCCACGTGTGCACGAGACTGCTCTTTGATATTCTTGATGGTTTCTCCACCTGAGAAAGCAGGATATCAAATTATTCATCATAAAAATTAGTTTTGTGTGCAGATCATGTACAGTTAAAAAAAAAAAACAAAAAAAAAAAACTTCTTTGCACTTGTTCTAGGTTTGGTAGACCTCACATCTAAACTCCAGCTAATCTCACTAAGATATGACCTGTTTAAGTAGCAGTTTGGTTGGCTTTCATATATTAACCTGTCCCTGGGTTTTTCACTTTATCTGTGTACTTGAATATGTAAAAACTACTATAAATAATGGCCTCCCCTCTAAACATATTTTAAGAGTGTTTTTCCACAGTATCAGAGAAGAATTAGGCAAAAAAATCTCTTAGTTACAGCACCGCTTTTTCTTGGAATAATCTACAGAAAATGTCAGGTGGTTACTATGGGAGAATTTAAGCAATTTTTAAAGAACAGCTCAATCAAACAGACTTGTGATTGAGCTTAAATTTGCACTGATCTAGATATTGTATTTGCTTATCTATAGTGTGTGCCAGTTTTGTTTCTTTTGTGTTTATGGTTCCAGCTATGCTCGCTGCTTTCTTGGTCAGGTGCTTGCTATGAATTAGCATCACACAAATTAGACAATCAAATAGAGTTCCTATCAACATTGGGGAGATTTCTTCACCCACTTCAATTGACATGGAGGCAGCATTTTCCATTCTCACTAAATATGTTTGAGTACTACCTTATGAAAAATCTGGCTTGTGTCTCACCACTTATCTACTATTCTCTTGTAACATCCATGCAAATCAGGAGACAAAAGACAACATCTCCTGCACACCAGCCCCTCCTCTGCATCGGATGCCAGCTTCCCGACGTGTGGGGAGAGCAATTACACCAGCAGGGAGAAATGAAACATAGCTGGCAGGAGAAAGGGGCCAAAATTAAAGCGTATCCTCCTTCTGGGATATCGTTTGTCTCTTTTACCCTTTTCATTCTTGACTCTGTGTTGTCCCCTCTGTGATGAGAGGCAGAGTGGGGGGGCAGTGTCTCTGAGGGTGCTTCCCGGGGGGACACCAGGGCTGTCCCAACATCAATTACACATTTGTTCACTTGTGGCTGACACTCTTGATGACCCTGGCTGACCTCCGAATGAAAACGCTCATCAAAAACCTCTCCTCCTCCAGTAGCCTTATTCCTCACTGCCCAACAGACTGCACATGGGCCATTAAGCCATTGTCAACCAAATGAAACTTCTGCCTTAATGAAGCCATTATGAGCTCTTCTAGTCAGACAGCAGAGCGCAATGAAGACCCTGACTATTCATTTCATGGACTGGGCTGTAGTGAGGACAGATAATACGGGCCTTATTAATGAGACTGGTTTAGTGAGCAGGAGAAAAGGAGGGGATACAAAAGTGCAACTGGTGACGGCATTCAGAGCAAAGCCAAGGGACTGGTGAGCTGCTGGTGGGGGTAAAAAAAAAACCCCAAAAAGAATCAAGGCAAAGTAATATTAACAGGATGTGTAGCATGACATTTCGAATTTAAAAGGCAGCTATACGTGAAAACTAAGTAATGGCCCTCAAATATTTAAAATCCGTTAACGTACATTTATTCTGAAAATCTTTTCCACTGAGACACAGACAAGGACAGACAACCCATTAGCCCATTTTGGAATATTTAACACTTTTTTCTGAAACTATGTTGATAATACATTAATCTTTTCAGCCCCCTTTCACTTTTTTCTCAAAGTTATTCATCTTTCAATACCTCTGAAGATGTGGGTTCTGAGGCATTGCGCAGAAAATGATAAAATGAGTAACAGCCTATGGAATAATTAAGTTTAGATTTCTTTTTTATTTTTACAACTGTAATGGTTAAATTCTGCTTGATGTGTTGGGTTTTAAGAGACTCTCTTTGTTATATTAATATTTTTACTACCATCACCACCATCAACATTTCAACTGCTTCAAGAAGTTCCCAAATATGGGATAAATAAAATATTTCATATCTAATTTTTGCTCTATTAAATCTTGAAGGCTTTGCAAAAAAGGACAAAAACAATTTGATAAAAAATATTCAATTATTTATTGTCTGTTATTTACACACTGTGACAAGACGATATCTCTCAGACCAGAGCCAATGCCATTAGAAAATCCAGATTCTATTTCTCTGTCTTTATGTGGACTTTGGCTTGGTTCACTACTTGGTTGATATTTTGCCCAGTAATATCTACAGTACCTTTCGTATTTGGGCCAGAGAGCTAAAATTAAAAAGTGTGTACTATTCCTCGGGGGTTATATACCTACCACTACAATGTCACAAATCTCACAAAACAGGTCAAAAACAGTTATTTCCCAACTTGTGTCTGGGAGATATGATTGTGAAATTTCAGATGTACTTTTAAAGAGCTGCTTTCCCCCCCTTTGATAGGAAAATAAAACCTGAAAAAAGGTGCCTGCACCAATGTCAACGAATATTTTAAATCTGCCACAGGCACTCTCTAAAATATTTACCTACCAATTTCTTAACCCTCTGGACACACCGGCATGTCCAAATCACATGACTGCCATGTGATCACTGCTGGCCCCACGCGTAAAATCAAAAGGTCAGTCATGTGCGTTGGACACGCCGGCAAATCCGTCAACTCCAAAGGGTTAAATAAAATCATTAAAAAGTTAAAATCGCTCTATACACAAAAAACTGATTATTTGATCTTCCCAGCTACAATGTTCATTATCATTTCTCAGATTTTTCAACCACCCAAATTTCAAGTAAGGAAACCCAGTAAGCCACCTTGGGTTTTGATGGTTTACTTCAAAACTTGCGATTATAATTGTAGAATGTCCTTTATGCTTTTTGCACTAAATTCATAGCTGCAAAAGTCTGAGCAGGTTGGTGGGTGGCTTGATTCATCAAACTGTGTGACTTTGTGTGTGCATGAGGTCAAAACAGAGGGGCAATGAGCTGCATATGGCATCGTAAAGATATTAATCACTGCACCCTTTGAGGGGAGGCTGACAGCACCCAGACCCACCGCCATCTCCACCATATTGGCCCACTTCATATGCAAATGCGCAGAGAGGGGACGCAACGCCCAGGTTTATTTGTTTCCCTCGCTCCACTACATGCACAAAAGCCACTTGACATTTCTATTGCCATGTTTTTATCTTAGGTAAAGAGGCCCCTTTTGACCCGCCCATCACTGCGCGAGCATGCACACACACACACACACACCAAGGCTGCACGCATGCTAGCATACTACACATACACACAGAGCTCTTTCCAATGCAATGGTCAATGACTTTTAAATAGCTGGCAATAGAGTGGGCATGAATGGCCAATAAGCTAATTCCTCCTATTCATTCCCTCACTGCACTCTATTGGGCTGAAAGACCCTCATTAGATGCCAGGCAGCCTTCCACATGATTGAGGGCTGTTATTATGCACCTTTAACAATTAATGTCACATTACACGCATTATCCCCGTCATTAAGCCCTTAGTGAAGCCAATGAATGCCACTTGTGCTGTATACATGAGCCTCTGACGAAGAATAGGAGGGTGGTCACTCACCCCCCGTTTTATCATACTGTGGCAGAACACCAAACAGCAGTTATTAAAATGGAAACTGCAATCTGGTGGGTTGGATACACTCTTATTAAGGCTGTTCATTGTAATGAATGTATTTTTTCTGAGTCAGAAGGTTGCGACAGTATGCAGCACGAGCTGTGAAAGTGAGAAACCAAATAAACCAAAGAGCATCTTGCACTTTATACACAAGCCCATAAAGTCTCAGCTATCATCACAAACTGTATCAACAGGTGTTTAAATACATCCAAAATAGGCTCCTTACCTTTGCCAATCACCAGGCCACACTTATCAGCTGGTACTGCATATGTCACTTCTTGCAGTCCTCCAGGCCCTCCCATGTTGCAGTCGCCTCGCCCTCGACGCCCCATTACACCACCAAATCCATCCCGCTCCTGGGAGGGGGGACAAACATCTTGTGACGTACAAAAGTAGACAATTTGTTCATGAAAGAAATACTGCATTTACAACTTCATAAATAATAAATTCTAGTATTTTTTAAGACTTTGCATTCCAACTAAAAACTAGTCAACAGATGAACAGAACAGGCCCAGTTGTGGCTCAGGAAGTAGAGCAGGTCGTCTACTAATTGGAAGCTCGGTGGTTCAATCCCAAGCTCCTCTAGCCTACATGTCAAAGTGTCCTTGGGCTCCCAATCCATTCACTGGAGCGCGAATGTGTATGTGATGTTAGAATAAAGTGCCGCATGAATGGGGATTGAGGCTTTTAATAAAAAGCGCTTTGAGAACTCAGTAGAAAAGTTATAAAAGTACCAGTCCCTGTAAATGCATGAGATGCAGCAGAAGCACTTACCTGAGCTGTCTGAACAAGTTCATTGATGAGATGCACTGCATGGTGACAGTGGTCAGGCTGGCCCATCACTTGAGCAACACGGTCAGGACTGATTCCATCATCTAAACAAAGAAGGAGAAACAAAAAAAAAAAACTACAGAAGCTCAAATGCATAAAGATTTTACACACATTTTCTGCCTTTAAATAGAGCACAATCTTGGTGAGATTTTCTGAACTTTAGTGTTAAAATCTGATTTCATAAAATATCCTTAATCTCTAACACGTTCCTCTGGATGAATCACTAAAAAGTGGGCTTTTTTTTTTCCCAGAAAAAGGATTGTTACTGTGACTGAAGTGTTTCACGATATTATATTTTGCTGTCTTTTAAATCCAGGCAGGCTGGACAACAAGGCCCAAAATCTAAATTTTTGTATTTTTAGGCTGACTGGCTATACATGATATCACCTGCATTTACGAAAGGTTCTATAGCTACAAAAAGCAACACGTGAGATCTTAAAAGCAGTTTATAAAACACACTAATCAAAATAAATATTTTAAAAGTTCTTTTAAAGTCATTTGCCAATTTGTGTGGTTGTATGACTATTTAGTCTATAGTCAGTAAATGACTGTCAGCACACTCCAAAAACAGCAAGCTCATCTCACAGAATATGAGGGTTGCTGGTATACAGCCGTCTCCATTTGTTAGTTTTATTTCAGTTATTGCATGGTGAACAAATAACGCTACATCGCCAGACTACTAACTTCCATGTTTGCAAGGTAATTATTACAGACTGAATCGTGACAGATCGATAGACAGATCTTTATTGATACTTTGTGTAATTAAAATTTTTAATTTCCCAATCACCAACAGCAGGCCCTGCTTAATCTTCTTACCTTGTTTGAACTGGATCCTGACCCCAGCATCATTTTGAATCTTCTTGATCATTTCTCCATTCCTGCCAATGATGATGCCAACAGCAAATCTGGGCACAACCACCTGGGACAATGAGGATGGAAGAAAAGAAAGTTTAAATTTTCTTCCAGCTGAATTAAAAAATAAATAAATAAAAATCAATAACTGTAACAGGCATTTTAGTTGGCTGTCCAGAATTGGAAAGCAGTGAGTAAGGGTCTTACATCCAGACTGCTTCCACCCATTTTGGATCCAAAGTCTGCCCTGCTGCCTCTGAAATCTCCTTGGTCTTTGTCCCGGATGAGCTTCACCACAAGTTCACGGGCTTGCTACAAAGAAAATTGTCAGACTCAATACTTTATGTGAACCAAAGCCAAGTCAGGCTGAACTGCTCTCAGAAAAGTTTTCATATGTTTGAGTGGAATACTGAAGGCATAAAATGTGTAAAATTGAGTGTAAACAGGGAAGATAGCAGCACACACTGAGCTCTTTTGAGACTGACCTGCACTTTGTGGGGATCCCCAGTGATTCTCAGGGGCTTGTCTGCTCCAGTGGGCATGGGGTCATCCTGGATCATTATCATCTGCACTCCTGTTCTCTCCTGCAGGGGTACAATCAGACAGAAACAGAAATAACCACCAAAGAGTTACCTGGGGCCCAAAATACCACTCGCTCCAAAAAGGTGGAAATTCTGTCACATCTTAAAGAACAGGTTTTTTTCACCCATGTAACACAGGTGACCTTTAAAAATGAATGAAAAAGACGACTTGATTCAATATGATATTTTAGGTATTTTTTTCTAAAACAATCCTTAATATTTAATAAATAGAAAATTTAGTCATAGATTAAAAAAGAAATTAAAAAGGCCAGCATTAAATATTCAGACTGTATAAGTCTGCAGACTATATACATATATATATATATATATATATATATTTTTTTTTTTTACTAAAGCTCATTCCTGGTAGAAAAAAAAAAAAATGTACACACCACTTTGTTGTATGCACACAGCTCATCAAAACAGAAATACAATTTTTTGTTGGTATACCTGGGTATTAGATGAAAAAAGGCTGTATGACAAATGAATGATTGACTTGAAAAGAATCTGAGTGTAAGATGCATCCCCTAAAACCACTGACAGCTCTAGTTTGATTAGTCAAGGCCATGTTTTAAAAAATCCATTCTCCCCATGGGCACAACTGTAACCATCCTCCTTGTCCAAGAGTCCACTTTCTTTAGTGTAGCCTGCAGTTTTACAGTCCTACCATCTGTAAGTAAAATGTTTCAGGAAAAACACTGAAGTGCAAAAATAAGGGCGTCACAGGGATCATCACATACAAGTGTTGCATTTTCAGTGCAGCCCACTACCAGACCTGCAGTTGTTTAATTGTCTCTCCTCCCTTGCCGATGACCAGGCCGACTTTGTTGGCAGGGATCAGGATCTGTTGAATGGAACTGTTGCCATCCATCTCATTGTGGAAGCCTGGACCATACCGACACTGCTCCACAATCTCACTCAGAAGCCTCTTTGCTTGCCTGGGGGGGACCAAGAAAGAGAGTTGTCACCATACTTACACAAAACCTTTGAGTGACATTTTTTCTTTGTCTGATGTGAAAAATGTCCTCAGGTGATTCATTGACTGATCAGGAGCAGATGTGAAAAGAGACTGGAGTTCATGCCCTGTGTTACAAAAGGGCACACTTTCCTAATGACATGTAAACTTTCAGTTCATCGGTCAATGTGAGACTTACTCTATGTTCTCAGGGCTGCCAGTCAGCGTGCAGGGCCTGTCCAACATGCCTCCACTGTCTGTAAGAAAAGAGAAAATTCAAGAAACTCCACATAATTTCACATGCTCAAGAAGGTGCAGTCAACTTTAGCATCAAATTTGATTTAAAAAGATTATTCATGATAATTTTTGCTGTAGACAGACTTCAAGGGAATAACTGATATATTGGCCACAATTCTTTATGCATATACATGTCAGAATTATATCAAAAAGGGAGAATCGCAGGCGGTTTACCTTTACAGCAACATATCAGAAGTTGGTAACTCAACACAAAAACACCAACTCCAAACCTGTCTTAGCTGTGATGAGCACTACATGTGCTAAAAGCAGTGTAAAGTACTGTGAATTATGCCGTTAGAGCCACTCTGTTGGGCAAACTGTGATGACACATTATGTATTATGTTCATCCAAAAAAATAAATTGTCATATTGGACAACATATACACAAATACTGATACATGTGACAGACCTTTAATTTACGACAGAAGAACAACAGAAGGAGGAGGTCATAAGTCACAATCGGCAGCCTCTTAGGCAGAAAAAAGAATAAGTACAAAAAACTGCAGTTGATCCAATGGCCACTTGAGACTCCAAAAGTGAGTTCCTATATATGCACATGTTAAAATGCTCAACATTAAAAAAAAATGTTTTGCCTCCATATCCAAGTTCCACCTTAACAAACCATAGAGGGGATTTTTAAAATCTCAACTTTTTGATTTTGTTAAGGCTTAAAATTATAGGTATGTCTCACAGTCTATAGGCCTCACCTTCACAAATTTGAGTCACTGAACTGGACCTCTCTTACGTTTGTGGTGTCGATGCCATTTAATGAAATTATTTGGGAAATAATATAGCTTGCAGTGTGGTACAGAACAACCAAGAAGATTGTGCTTCAGGTTTTGTAGGTGAAACAATAATTTGTCTATTACTTAGTAGGTATCTGTGTATTGCACCTATAGACTTTGCAGATACAGACTGCTAATCCAAGTTTACTAGACAACGCTGGTAACAGTGGATTTTCTGAAATGTGGAACTATATAGTCACGCAACATACTTTTAAGTCTAATTGTAACTGTAAAATATTGCTTGTGCAATATTAAAGCACACAAAAAATGCAGTTTTAGCACAAAAGTGTTTAAACTGTACACATGCATTTTCAACAAGAATCCAGGATTCAATGATATTTTCTGAATTTGTTCCTACTCTGAACAAAATTAGAACTGCTATACACAAATAAAGACTATGCTGTCTTAAATACATCTTTAACTTGAACTAAAAGAAATAATACATTTATGGCATTAACTGAAAGGGTATAGGCTAAAGCTTTAGTGTAACCCTTTCACTACCCGGTTTCACCATTACAAAGGCCAAACAAAACAGTAAATGAAAGATCAAACTATTTAATACAGACAGATAACAGTTCCTCAGTTTTAAATGTATAGCATATTAAAACTCAATAATTCAAAAAAGGCTTCTATCCTTGCTGGGTGTCATCACAAACACTACTGTTCAATATCCTACTCATGGAAGTTTGTCCAACAACTAGATAAATTCTCATGTTGGGCTGACAGCTCTGGTGCTCCTTGTCCTCTACTTGCTTCCTTCTTTTTCTTCCCATCTGCTACTCTTCTTCCACATCAACCCTGATGTCAAATAACAATCTGACTCTCAAGGGCTATTATTGCAGAACATCTTTTTTTCCCCTTTTTAACCATTTCATGCATGAATTTTAACATCTTCAGCCAAGAACCGTGTTGGCTGATATGGCACTATAGCAACAAAACACATGCATATTAAAGAAAATGGCTTTTGAATAGTGGTCCACTGTAGTGACTACCATGCATGAAAGGGTTAAACCATGGCCACTCCTGAGGAAACACTCTGTAAATGGTCCAACTTTTCTGGGTTCCTTTTTGCATACTATTGTTTTAGTTTCTTTACTCCCAGAATTTTCCTGCTTTTGTGCTTTAGTGCTTCTCTCTTAGAACAACAACAATGTATTCACCGCTATCCAAATCGAGGTAAAGCTGCTTTCTTATTAGAGAAACAGTGGTGTGGGAGTGTGCATGCTCCAAGTATGGAGTATGCACTGCAGATGGCAACCATGTTCCTATACATTTCAAATGGGTGATCTACTAATATATGTACGGTAGTAAGAGAAAAAATCAACTTGCCAGTGCACATGTCCCATGAATCCAACAGTGATTTTGTGTATGCACTTCTTTCACGTGTATCGTAACAAAATTTCTGTGTACATGTGTGAGAATAAGGCCGATACTGTCTTTTATTTACGACGACGTCCAATTAACAATCCCAAAACTGCACCTACTAGCTCTACAAGGCCCAAAATTGTCACTTTGTTGTTGGTAAGCTAATTACTTATTTTCAAATACTGCACATGCTGTGATTACTTGGAAATTTGAGTAATGGTTTGGCTCAGGATTAGGCAGTGACCAGGGCTTTTAATGTTTAGAATATACTTGTATGCATATTCTCATATATTAAGACATCCCAGTCCTGAACCTGCCTAATAAGATCTTTAAAAGATTTGTAACAGAATCTGTACAACCTTTTGAGATTCAGAAAATCCACAATGAAATGTCGCAAATGTTAAATTTTCTTTGCATATTGCTTTCCATTTTCAGAGGCCTCACTGTCGCATTGTTTTTAATGATTCAAACATGCCATTTGTTTAACTTCAACTTACCTGAAGCAATCTGGATTTTACAACCCGATTCCAGCTGAATTCTTGAGATCTGTTCGCCTCCTTTTCCAATAACTTTAATGAAGAGAGAAATTACAGTTTTAAGGCCTTTTTCCAATTTAGATCAAGACCCAATGCTGTGACCCAAAAACTGAACAGAATGTCAATAGCGATGATTACATGTCAAACATTAATACTGATAATAATAGACTGGAGGGCAACTTACTGAATCCCACCATCTTGTCAGGCACTTTGAAGTCTTCTGTTGTAAGAGCCCTGTAATAAATTAGCACATGATCAGTAATTCTGCTTTTCTGTCAGAGCTCTTCTACACAAAGGAATTTCTCACCTGGGGATTAATAAAGTGCTCTGATTCTATCAAAGGAAATAAAGTTGAATTTATATGGGCTGCAATGAATGGTCACTTTCTTTAAGATATAGTTTCTCAATTATTCTAGCCGTGCATTTACTTAACCCCTCCAACCAGGGTTCCATGTGGGTTTTAGTCTATCACAGCTGACAATGGTCGAGAGTTGGGGTACATCCTGTAAAAGTTATCAATCCATCACCGGCCCAACAATTTTTATTTGATTTTATTTAGTTTGTCATAAAGTACTGACAAATTATTTCCACAGTTTTCTTGAGTCCAACAAGAATTAAAGTGGATCTATTATGCTTATTTTGAGCTTTGCATGATTCACAGTTCAAAATAATTGATTACTGAGCCTTGATGCAGCCCCTCACAGGGGTATACTATGAAGCAAGTTCAACATAGCCAGACTTTTTTTGCATTAATATGTTGCAGGTACGTAATGCATATGGGGACTCGCATTACTCCTGTCAAAATACGTGGAGATAATGCCCAGTATACCCAAAATGCATTAACCTATGAGTAATGTGTTTTTAACATACGTGTAACATATATCAAACATACCTCCAACGGATATTGATGTTTGTAGAAGTATTTGACATGATCCAGTCGTACTGAACGTGTTTCTAACGCATAGCTGCCGAATAATTGCGTATGTGGTGCATTTAAGGGGAGTGGTATGAATGGGCTTCAAGTTGTGAATGCCAGCAGTACCCTAGCATTTGCTGGCATTATGCTCTATATATGTTAAAAATACGTCATGTATACAGCCATTTAACATCATTATTCTGTGTATACCAGCATTTTAGACAAATCTGGACGTGTCGGCATAAGCTTGTTATATCGTCATGGTGTGACAGGGCCCTTAGAGCTGAAATTTTAATGTGATACATTCACACATTAAAGGTCAGTTCTGACACTCTCCCAAAGCCAGATAAAGGAGATGTGGAAATCACTTTAGGTTGCAGCGAGATCAAAGTGCAATTAATTTATTGACTAAATACTGTTGGTGATAGATAACCTGCAAATAACTAATCCAATTCTCTAATCTAAATTTAAGTAGTTGCAGTTCTGTGATTCTAAGAGAGACTTTGCAGGAGATTAGGACCAAACAAACAAAAAAAAGTATACATTTTCCACATCACCTGCTGAATGGATGCGAATGTGCACTGCAGGTACTTTACAGCTGTGCATCAGTTGGTGAGATCAATAAAATATGACTGAATAGTTTGCATGTATAAAACATACTCCTACACCAGAGAATTCACAAAACACTCAAAGTATACTTTAAATCAATGAAAATGAGGAGTTTTCACACAATTTTAAACCCAAACTGAGCAGAACCTGTTCCTAACCAGGTTATGTGTTCGGCATAAGTTATCCCAGTGATTTAGCCAACTTAAAGAGCCACCTTCATGACACTGAAAAGTCTTCAAGCAATTTAGCCCGCTAATCTTTTAATCTTGCTTTGTAGTACACTTGTCAAGTCACCATCAGAAACAAGCCATTTTGGCTCCGTCTCACTTCTGTTTCAGCCAACTTTCTTCTGACTGGTTGTCCCTCAAAAACAGAAGGTTTAAAGAGCAGGTATGTAGGGCTTCTGTACTTACAGCAACAGCTGAGTGTCTGACAACTATACTAGGGAAATCATACAGAACCAAGAATGAAAAAAAAAAAAGTTTGAAACTGAGTATTTAGAGCAGTCTGAGGCCTAAGCTTTTGACTCACTAAGATTAATTCTATGTTAACCTCTTTACTCCAAACTTTGACCGTGAGCATTTACCACTGTAAAAGTACATGTATGACTGAAAAATAAGGAAAAACATAAAAGGTTCACTTTAAAATCACTTTAAGATTTTGAAATCACAACATTCATTGCCTTTGTGTTACATACAATATTTTCAGGTCTATATCCAATTGGAACACATTTCATAGGAACTAAAAAAGGAAAATAATTTGTAATTTTATTGTCTTTATGGCCACTCTTTAGTTTTACACAGTTAGGACAAAGACAAAATTTTTGAAACTAACGCAGCACACCATAATGTTAACCAGTTATGTGCAGCAGCAGGAGAAAATAAACGGACCTCAAACAATCTTGCCTGGGCACAGCTGAAACAGGAATAATACAATCGAAGTGCATTTCTTGAACTCCAGGGAAATTCGAGCATGTTCTGCTTACCTTTGATGTACCATTGCACTGAGATGGTTCCCTACTGAGAGAAAAAGGGGGAAAGCACATCAATTAATGTGTGACAAATAATCTGAGATCAGGGTTAAAAATACATAACATTTTAAATATCTGCTGAAGTGATAGCCAGCGAAGCAGCAAAATAAGAAAGAATGAGTCAGTGCTAGAGGGAATGGAGCAGATGGATATGGTCCTGCCAATCCTTCATGTTTGTGTCTGACCTACAGCAGGGGGCTTTCACCAGCATGGAAATCAGGCCAGCAAGTGTATGAGTGAGTGTTTCAATCAGAGCCGCTCAGAAAGAAAGAGGCAGCAGCCGGGTCAGTGACTGCTGGTCCTGAATTGAATTTTGACAGGTAGCACCAAGCAAGGGTCCTGCAGGGTCAGTGGAGGATATGCTGTCATGGACGTGAACACCTGAGTTGATATCTCGTGGGCTCAATCAATTTTATGGTTGTTTGGACTGATTTCACTTCTTCTGGAAAAGCACTGGGGTTAACGCTTAAGAATGGAACAGCTATGAATATAAAGGAGGAAGGTGTGCCGCACTCATACAAAGACAAGATTGGATGATAAAGTCTGAACACCTCAAGAGTTTCTATACTTGTTTGATAATTAAATACTGAGAGCTAACTGCAGTTATACACAGATACAATTTCTGTTACGTCCCCCCCATAGTGAGAGACAACCTTGAATGAGGGAAAAACTGCCGACAAACTGTTGCAAACAATAACAGCATCAACAAACCTAAACCAGAATTGCATACAATTTTCTTATCCATGCATTCAGGGCGGAACTATCATACAAACAACTGCGGCAAGATAAGAAGACAGGATAAATGACTAGTGTTTCCACTTCAGGGATACGAAACAAATCAAATCTTTGTTTTGCATTCAAGTCACAGCAAAATAGGATGAGTTTTTTTTATCACTATACTGCAGTGTCAGATACTTAATATTCCATGCAAACACAAAAACAATCTGCCATTTACAGATTACAGCATTTCCTCCTACATAGTTCAAATGTGCAGGGCCAGTTTGGCAACTTCAAGACAGACAAAAAATAAAAAGGGACATAAACAGCTGCTATCGCTAAAGGAGAGTTTGACAACAGAATTCAAATGGACAACTCCTTATACACTTATTGGCCAATTATTAGATACACCTTGCTAGTAACAGGTTGGATTGGATTGGATTGGATTGAGATCTGGTGACTGTGGAGGCCATCTGAGTACAGTGTAACACTGTCATGTTCAAGACACCAGTTTAAGATTATCTAAGCTTTGTAACATGGCGAGTTATCTTGATGGAAGCAGCTATCAGAAGATGGGTATACTGTGGTTACAAAGGCAGGGACAATGTCTGCGATACTACTTTGTCAGGCTGTGGCATTTAAACGACGCTCAACTAGTAGTAAGGGGTCTAAAGTGTGCTAAGAAAATATCCTGTCGACATTAAACCACCACCAGTAGCCTGAACTGACAAGGGGAATCCATGATTTTATTTTATTTACATCAAATTATGTCCTGGATATTCGAATGTCCAGGCAGAAATTGAGACATCTGAGCAGGCAACATTCTTATGTTTTATTGTTCAAATTTTGTTCTGAGTTTCCTATTTTTAGTTAACATTAGCAGCACCTAGTGTGGCTTTCTGCAGCTGTGGCCAATCTGTTTCAAGTTTCAACATGTTGTCTGTTAAGAGATGCTCTTCTGCATACTTTGGTTGTAATGTGGTTATCTGAGTTACTGTTGCCTTCCTATCAGTAGGAAGCAGTCTGGCCATTCTCCTCTGACATCAACTAGGCATTTTCACTCAGAACTGCCACTGAAGGGGTAGTTTCTTTTTTGCATCATTTTCCGTAAGCCATCAAGATGGTTGTGTGGAAAAATTTCTGAACTACTCAAACCATCCTATCTGGCAACTAGAACCATGCCATGTTCAAAGTCACTGAAGTCACCTTTTCCCCCTCATTCTGATGCCCAGTTTGAACTTCAGCAAGCTGTCTCGACCATATGCCTAAATGCACTGAGGTGCTGCCATGACTGTCTGATTTGTGTTCATGAGCAGCTGAACAGGTGTAGCAAATAAAGTTGCTAGTGAGTGTATAAAAGGACATGATTACATTTTCTTTACATTAAAATGTCTCTTTCAAAGCTATACACTAGCCTGGTTTCAGATCTGCCATTTACTGACCACATGTCTGTTCTTTTATAATAGGTCTGATGCTGATTTCACTTTACTCTTTCTAAATAAGGAAAAAAAACAGACTTGTCCTTTTTTAGGACATTTTATTATTGGTTTAAA
This sequence comes from Etroplus canarensis, assembly GCA_015106775.1. Classification (NCBI taxonomy): domain Eukaryota; kingdom Metazoa; phylum Chordata; class Actinopteri; order Cichliformes; family Cichlidae; genus Etroplus; species Etroplus canarensis. Next base: position 30,885 of record VUQH01040438.1, read on the forward strand.
CTGTCAAACTTGTCTAATCACTGAAAACATTTTTCAAAGTGTTTTTCCGCTGTCTGAAACAGGAGATGAAAAAATGTGGCATGACATTTGCTGCAAACATTTGGCCAACATCATTAACTACTTCTAGTAACCACAGCCACACAGCTTTTTGTTGAATGACAATGCTCAAAAGAGATGCCCCATTTAATCTTTCTGATTGGATAATAAACTTAATGTGAAGATAAACGCAATACGATGGTTTGAAAGAACTGTGCACAAACCCTTGTAGGCTAAAAATACAGAAACCACCATGAGCATGAGTGCTATTCAAACCCAATCATACATCCCCTGCTCCTTCAAAAGGCCAAAAAAAGTTCATGGCCCATCATTTTTATCAATAATGAAATGACCAGAACTACTAGGCACTATCCACACAAAGTTTGGTAAAGATCCAGCAAAAGAGTCAGCTCCTGTGGAATTAAAATTTGTAATGGATGGATGGACAACATGAAAACATAATGCGTCCAGTGTGGAGTCATAATCAACCATGAACGGATCCAAGTTGAATTTTAGAGAAACAAAATATGAACAATAGCAACAGCCAGTTTTCCTACACATCTGTATTCTGTACAAATTATTTTACTTTCACTGAATGCTTTCCTCTGGATATCCACATTACCCCCCCCCCCCGCAGTGGCTCTATGCCCGATGTTTTGAGGACCACTCTTGAGTGATGAATAGCTGTAGTTTTTATAAAGCAGATGAATCTTTCATAAGGATTTCCATGTAAAACACCACAGGTTTAAAAGCTATCAGAACATACAATATATAGTATAAAATTGTGGTACATGTGTACACACTAAAAGCTCACCTCCATTGTCTAGAGAACGTTTTTGGCCTCCAAAGCCATAGATGGAGTGGTCCAAGACTGGAGACGAACTGTTCATATTGGGCATCTGGTCTCCCATTTTGGCTGCCATCTGGTAACAAAAATAGCATATACATGATGATGATGTTCTTAAAATATAAATTTCCTTTCCAACGCAACCCTTTATAAGACTGATTCTTTTTCTTCTTGCCTGATTAAAATCATCAGTTTTGCAGCAAAATTTGGTGTGTGGAGGGTCTTATCCATTTGACAGCAGCGGTCTGCGACAGTGCTTTTTCAGACTACAGATGGTGATGCTTTCCCTGAAACAGCTTTCATATGCTAGTTCTCACTTTTTAAAGCTTTCACTGAAAAATGATTACACTACAGAGCAACAGTGGCATACATTGCTTGACAGTGCAATTTCTTCACTTGCTTTTGGGACAAAAAGCAGATCATCAGGGAAAGGCATACTTGAAATGCTTTAAAAAACACTGAGACAGACCTGCTATCCATGCACAGAGGTCCAAGTGAACTTCCAGGAATGATGACACTACTTTCCAGAGAAGTAGGAGAGAACTAATCATTTCATACCTGCTGATTTCTAATCTCAAACATAACCTGCTCTGCAGCAGATTAGGGCCGCACCCTAAGTTACAATGACGATGTACCTCAGCAAGAAGTGATCCACCTTGGTATTAGTGAAAATCCAGAACTAACCCTGAAGTTACCTAAAGAAGCCCAAATCCTGTTTCATAGTACAGGCCTCTGGTAAAGTTAAATTTTTATAGGGGTGAAAACAACAATGATCGTTACTTTAAATATAATCAGAATCTATGTTTAGAAAAAGGGAAATCACCTGTTCAACATAATTAAATGTGGAATTAACTTTTCACCTGATCTCAATGATCACAAGTATGGTTATCCACAGTGAATTTTAGTTATAAACAAGCTAAAACAAAAGCTATCTATGTAAACAATTTGTTAGTTTAGTGTGACATTGATCTTCAAATGTGGCAGATCACTGACCAACATTTTTTTGTTAAGTAAAAGTAAAAAAAGTAAAAGTAAAGCAAAACTCTTACATAAAAGTACAAAAGTGTAGTTATCTGCTTTACAGTTCAACAAAAAGCCGATCTATTGCTACTTTTAAAATCGGCCACCTGCCAATCTAAATTAGACGCTCACATTTTGCAATGATTGACATTTAAATCTTCTTGAGAGCACCGGTACCATCTTCCATTCCCCTATTATTTCTGCCACCTCTCCTTCCATACAAAAGTATTGCATTACAGAAAATTATACTAAATTGACACATGCGCCTGACTTGAATTCTCCCCCCCCCCCCAAAAAAAAAAAA